>CM053028.1:191516543-191716543 GCA_028564925.1 Lithobates sylvaticus
TCAGAAGAAATTGTGTGACGGAAGCGCTCGGTCAGGTAAAACTACCTTTCCTAATCGACACAGCACATTCGTCACGCTGCAATGTTAAAATGTCTTTAATGCAGCGCATTCTCTTTTTCTTTACAATGCAAGAAGAATGACTTGTTTTAGCTGCTCCTATTCACCCGCACTTCTCACAAACTTAGTTCTTTATTACTTTTCAGGATTTCTACACTACACTACATGTTTATTTTTACTCAGATCGTAAAAGAATCTTTGTTATATTTTTAGCATGATTTGTCTTTTTTTTTTTTGGAATACATATTTGAAGGAGATTTTTTTTTTTTTTTTTGGAGGGGGGTTGTGTGTCTCAACTTAGCAAAACCACATTATTAACATTTGTATTTGTTGCTTAAATTTACTAGGAGTTTGTTTGTTGTTGGTGCCCCTTGTTAATTATACTTTATGATTAGTGAAATGTACCTGCATACTCCCAAATAAACTGTCATTGTAGAAAAGTAAAACACAATAGGCAATGATTATTTCAAATCAAAAATACCTTTATTTAGGTCTCAGCAACAAACCAAAGAGGAACGCAGCCATGGTGAAACTTGGGGAATTTGCAAAGCCTTGGACCCCCACGGCAACCATCATTTTTCAAGCTTAGAAAATTGGGGGCCTGAGGAGTACGTATATTAAGGGGAGTGCAATCTGGTCCTGAAGTCCAAAACATCCGGAACTGCAGCAGATGCCATCTAGGTTCCCAGGCTCTGGTACTACGAGAGGCTCCATCTTCTCTCAGACCAGACTGAATCCAGGTCGTCACTCTCAGGTCTTCCTTCCACGCTTCCTTGCACGCTGTGGCTGTCGTGCTGGTGGGGTGGCAGAAGGAGGAGGCGGAGCATGGTCACTATGGCAAACATGTGTGAGTGGGGTCATCTCCCCAGCCATCCCCTTATTTAGGACTTTGAGGATGAGCCCCTCACACATGTTGCGTTGCCTCACCTCCATACATCATCTTCGTGACAACCACGGAGCCAAAGGCCTCCTCATCGGTGGGTGTGGCATGTAGGGAGGCTGAAGCCTCTCTGATCATCCGGAGCGCTGACTCTCCCGCCTCACCCCCCCTTCTCGCCCTTCTGTAGGGAAGGCGGAGGGGAGGGATTTGGGAGTCAGTCAGGCTCCGAGGCCTAGCCCCCTCTTGGCTGCCACTACCCACCTCGTGGCTGCCACTAACCCCTTCCTCCTAGTGACTGCCACCTTCCACAGCCACCTCCTGGCTGAGGTCTTCCTGTGTATGAAAAAAGGACATAGTTTCAGTTATTTGTTCATCAAACACACACAATTTTCATCTAGTGACTGTTGCAAAATGGTTACAAATAGAAAACCATACAATTCACAGCCCTGCAGTTTAGATTCTGGCCCCAAATGTCTCCAACACTACTGTTAGTTGATATGTCAAACACGTTAGGAACTAAGCAAATGGGGATCCAGAATTAAGTGAACATCATTCATTATTCACATAAATGGTTACAAAACTACTATACCTGGCTCAAGCTGGGCTCCTCCACCTCTTCCAGACTGGAAGGCCCAGGTTGCTCCTCGGAAGCCTCATCAGGGGTGGCCTGCGCGCAAGGAAGCGTGGAAGGAGGAGTCGAGAGTGACTCCGTGACATCAGCCTGGTCTTTGAGAAAATGGAGACTGTCATAGGACCAGAGCTTGGGGGCATAGACCTCATCTGCTGCAGTTGCAGTTTTTTCCGACTTCAGGACCTTCTTGCGCTCCCTGATATACGCACTCCTCAGGCTGCCAATTTTCTTTCTTATATCACCAACAGTTGCCGTGGGGAACCTTGGCTTTACAAATTCCACAAGTTCCAGCAGGGCTGCGTACCTCTTTGGTTTGATGCCGTAATGGGGGTGTTTGGCCTGCCATAAAAGGGGAAATTCCCTGTATTTATCAATGAAGAGGGGGAGAAAACTCACGTCGTTGAATCCCTGCATAATCTCTGCAAGACACAACACCACACAAAAAACACTATAAATTATGTCTGGCTAAACTCTCCTAATCTTCTCCATAAAGAAGCCTCAAGGTCGATTCAGTCTAGGCTAGTTATGTACCAACGTCAAATTGTACCTTCGTTTATAGCGATCGTCTCGTGCGTGAGCTTTCTCTCCCCTCGTCTCACAGATCGTGGCCACGACACAGGCGTGTGACGTTTTATATACAGTGCGCATGCTTCAAACTCCGCCCGCCCCTGACGATCTTTCTCGTCTATTCCCCACCCCTTCTCTTTACGGCGCAGTGGGGAGAGCACATGGCGGGGACACAGCAGGTGCGCCCGAAATATCCCACCAACGAGGAGGAGGACGAGGAAAGTCGGGAGGCAGAAACGTCCCGATCCCGGAGCCTGAAATTCAAGGCCTCCAATATGTCATTTGGAGAAATGTTGGAGATGGTGGACATATTAAAGAGGAGCGACTATGATGGGAAGTATGGGCCTTACCTCAACCCCAATGTCCGCAAGGCCAAGATCATGTCTAAAGTTGTGAGGAGGCTGTACAATCATTTTGGGGTACAACGATCCAAGGAGCAACTGAGGAAACGCTGGTCAGACCTGAAACTGAGGGAGGCCGATCAGTACAGAAAGATCAAGCGAGTTCTTCAAAAAAGTAAGTAGTTGTGTTTTGTGTTTGATTTCTTGCTTGCATACTGCTCCATGTGTTTGGATTTTTACAAAGTTGTACATTCCAAAATGGCCACTTTCAGGTTCGTCTGTGCATTCGATCATACTCAACCTCGATCGTTCGGCCACTTATAATACGATGTTTGTTGTTTTTTGGGGGAAAGGAAGTTTGTTCTCTCTAGAAATGTCATCAAGACTGTCCAGCCAATTTATTCAATGTAAAGGAGACATCACCCAGTAGCTGTTTACCCATCTGGACTCTAGAGCACTAGTGCTGGGACACCCAAACCCCCTTTTTATTAGGCTTTTCCACACATGTGTGTGCTCCAGTGGATACTAGAGGGGGGTCTCCATCACCCAAACGTCGACCAAAAAGCTATAAGTTTAGGACCTTTACAAAGTGACTACATTCATGTTGGTGTCATTTGTAACTGGACACCCAAAAATATTGTCCCTCACTTTCAAGCAATGTTTGTCATTTCCTATTTCTGCCCTCAATAGATTGTGTTGCTAAATCTTCCTTTTGTACATTCTCATAGGGGAGCAAAAACTTGGGACGTCTGAGGAAACCCCAAAACCAACACCTCCCAAAAAAGGGGAAAGAGCAGAAGCAGAGGAGGAGGAGGAGGAAGGAGAGATCATAGAAATTGGAGAACTTGTCACCACAACAGGTGAGTGTGGGAGAACACAGCTACTGGTAAGCTAATCAATGTATGGCTGCCTCATTTCCAAGACCCTATTTTGTTTTGTTTTTGGTTTTTAGGTGACGTGGATGTTGTGGAAGAAAAATCGCACTTTACCACAGAGAGTGCCCACGTACTCATCGGGGAGATAATGGTCTGCAATAGAGATCTAGATGACATAAAGCAAAACATCAATGATGTTCAACAAAAATTGAAGAACATCATTGATGTTTTAGGAAAAATCTGAAAACGCACCAAGTAATTAACACACATTTGTGGCTGCTTCTGAACACATTTGCAAGTTAAGAACTGTGTTAAATTTGGAACATGCACACATTGTGTCCACATGTGCTAGCTCCCATCATGGTGGATGAATGACAATGTTTTTTTGGGGGTGCAACCACTTTACGAACTACTAAAGTGGTTGTGGTGAAGGGGTTGCACCCCCAAAAAACGTACATTCATCCCCATGATGGAAAATGGCACTTTTGAAGATTCGAGGCATGTGTTTTACCATATAATGACCATTTTCAGACCCAAATTGTGTGCATGTTCTAAATTTCCACTTTCCATCAAACACACTTTGAACATATAGTCATGTCTGATCTTGTCTTCACTTTAGAAAATTGAACTTTCCTAGTTCCTATGTTCTGTTTTGCTCCATGCCTGGTTTTACAAAATGCGGAATGTTTGTAAACAATGTTGTAAATAACCAAGATGTTGTCAGTTTGGGCAAGAAGTTTGTAAACGCACTTGTGAATGTTTTGCAAGTAAACTTTTTTACTTTTCTAAATGTGTGGCTTCCTTATTTAAAAAACAAAATGCATTATGTATGTCAAATGTAAAGGATTTGGGGGGCAATGGGTGTTCTTTACTAAAGGCAAGTCCAGTTTGCACTGCAAGTTTCTTTTCCAGGGCACTTTTGCACTGCACTTGTAGAGCATAGTGGATTTGACTTATGTAAATGACACCCACAGTGCTTTGTACGAAAACACGGAGCACAGCATTTTTGTGAATACACACATGTCTGACCTGGTGATGAAAAGGAGTATTTTGGGTGTCAGTTATGCACTACAAACCTTCTCTAGACCAAAGATTAGGTATCAAACACACAACATGAGAATAATCTTTTTGGGAAGAAGAGACTGTTACCTCCTTTTGCCCAGAAAGTGCATTCCCACTGTCGAAGGCAAAGGGAAAAAATTTCAAGGTCAAATAAGCTATAATACGGAAATGACAAGAAATCATAGGTTGGTAGAAAAAAAATATTTATTTAAAAATGCCTCTCACATCGTCAGGCAGAGCAATGGCCCCCCTACCCACAAAGTAGTCCATATATTGCTTGCGGACCGCGCGGGCATTTAGAGGGGGCAAGCCTGGACGTGCCGCTTGAAGGGCTGTGAGGTCAGCATTTGGAGGGCCCTCCACATCTGGGCCAACGGGCACCACATAGTTCCTGTTATGTCTTTTGAGGAAGTTGTGCAATATGCAACAGGCAAGAACTATGTGGTTCAGTTTGTATTCCGCCAAGTTAATAGCCGTCAAGAACAGGCGGAAGCGGCTGGCCAGGATGCCAAAAGTGTTCTCCACAACTCTTCGGGCTCTGGACAGCCTGTAGTTGAAGACCCTCTGGTCTGGGGTGAGGGTCCTCATCGGGAACGGCCTCATCAGATGGGGAGTCAACGCAAACGCTTCATCTGCGACAAAGACGAAGGGGAGTCCTTCAGCATTCTCCTCTGGAGGTGGCAAGCACAGACTGCCACTTTGGAGACGCCAGTAGAACTCCGTGTGCGCAATGGCACCACCATCCGAGATCCGGCCGTTCATCCCCACGTCCACATACATAAACTCGTATGTCGCCGACACCACCGCCAACATCACTACACTATTAAACCCCTTATAATTATAATAGTAGGACCCCGAGTTGGGCGGTGGGACGATGCGGACGTGTTTCCCATCAATTGCCCCTCCGCAGTTAGGAAAGTCCCAACGGCTGGCAAAGTGGGAGGCCACAGTCTGCCATTCCTGTGGCGTGGAAGGGAACTGTGGAGTGAAACAAGAAAAAAAAATTAGTCACTTTGCACATAAACATTGCAAGCAGATTAGACAATCAACATCTTGGAACAAGAGCATTCTTTAAAATTTGAGGCTGGAAAGTATTTGCACAGAAAAGTAGAGGCTCCCCTTCACAGATTAATCACCCCTCATCAATCCCCCCACTTCTGATGGGCCATTGGCAATAACTAGGGTTTTGGGGGGGGGGGGGGGTTGGACAGGTAACCCTCTGCACTTCATTGATTGCCAAATGGCTCAATAATGTGTGCTAGTTTGGCCAGACCCTCCTTACTTAACACTATTGGCAGCCCCCAGGAAAGCTAAAATAACATTTCAAACCCCCCCCCCCCCCCCCAAAAAAAGGAAAGCACATTGTGACATTCTGAAATTACCAAGCAAGCTAATAGGAGGGAAAGAACACCAAAAGTATGGAGGCAGCCCCTTGTACTACATGCTTTGCTGAATTCATCCCTAAAGATGCCCACTATAAAGAGGTAGGTATATAGTGTGTATTGACCTTGGGAAAGCCAGCAGATAGAGGATTGGTACCATCTGACAGAGCAGTTGGGGGAGGGGGTTCCTAATGAGTTTGCCCCCCCCCCACAAAAAAAAAAGGGGGGCTCTACATGAAGTAAACCACACAGCAAACATTTGTGCATATTTTAGGGGGTGTTTGGGGGCAAACAATACTATGCAGCAGACAAAAGACATTGCTTAAGTGACTAGGCCATAGGTGTCTATTGGGGCAGAAGAGCATGCTGGTGAGGTAAGTGAAGGTCAAAATGCATGAAGGAGAAAAGGGGCACAGCATATTAGAACATATTGCAATCATGGTAATTAGGGAAGGAGGTCAAAAATACAAGACATTAGCAAACAGAGCATACATAGAAGGGAATAGTAAAGTAGAAATGTTACCTTAATATAGTCCTCCTGCAGGACCTCGATGATGGCAGAACAGGTCTCTGGAATAATGATTCCCAGGGCCTGGGGAGAGATACCTGAGGAGAACTTCAAATCCTGAAGGCTTCTCCCTGTCGCCAAGTACCTCAACGTGGCAACAAGCCTCTGCTCCGGAGTAATGGCTTGTCTCATGCAGCTATCCTGCCGGCTGATAAAAGGGGTCAGCAAAGCCAAAAGACGGTGAAAATCGGGGTCCGTCATCCGGAGAAAGTTCCTGAAATCATCAGGATTATTCTCCCGGATCTCACGAAGCAAAGGCATGTGCGAGAACTGATCACGCTGAAGCAACCAATTCTTGGTCCACATACTCCTCGTCACTCTGTTCATGTACGGGTCTTGGGTCAAAGCTAAAAGCCCGACACCAATTCCGCGTACAGCACGAACTCGGCGACGAGTACGCACGGGAAACATCGCTCACAAGCTCACAAACGGTCGGCTGGTCAGAACGGACAAACAGAAAGCACCGATAAACAGCAAGGCCTGAAAGAACGAAATGAATACCAGAAACGAGCAGACAATAAGCAGTGAAAATCAAAGCGTCCTATATCAAGATATAGGCCGCAATGACCAACAAATGCGAACTGACTACACGCACTAATAAACAGATACGCACGACAAGCACAAACTGAAGAGCAGTAACGATCTGAGTCAGAAAACTGAGAAGCGCGAATCGTAAGTCCCCAAACTTCGACTAACTCGCGATAAACACGGGATCAGCAGAAGGAGCCCAACGGGTGCCTGACGTGGTGCTGAACTTCCCTTTTCTAGTCTCGTGGAAGACGACTTACGTCACGACGTTCTTGCAGACCGGATATTCCGACAACGTTGTCCGACCGTGTGTACGCAACACCAACATCGGACAAAGTACGACGGACAGGATCCGACCGACCTAGTCCTCGGATAATCCGTGCGTGTGTATGGGGCTTTAGTTGTGGTCAATGACCATATTAAAGTCTCCCGTCATAAATATTGGGCTACCTGGTTTATCCATTACAAACTCCGCTAAATCATAAAAAATATCTGTCTTGAACGGGGGAGGTACATATACATTAGCCAAAACCAAGATTCTATTTTCTATTTTACGTTGAATGATACCCCTTTTTTAACCAAAATACTAGTCCCCCTTGAGTAAGAAGTATGGACCGAATGAAATTGCGTTTGGAATTCCCTCCACCCCAGCTGAGGTGTGGAGATATTAGTGAAATGTGTTTCCTGTAAGCACAGAATAGTAACCCCATGCATCTTTACAGTGTTCAAAACTGCCGCTCTTTTCCCTAAATCCCCCAACCCCCTTATGTTCCAAGAACAAAGTGTAATAGTTTTCCTGTTTGACCGTGTAGTGCTAGTCATATACATAATTGTGTCGAGTCTTTATGACACTGTGAAACCTATATGTGTTTAGTGGTACCTTTATTCCTCTTTTAATTTTTGTGTCATGTGGGATATTAATGGTATAGTATAAGTGATAGTGGTCTCGATTCCTAAAAAAATTTGTATTAATAACTTCCCTCCACCTTTCATATCTATTGGCCCTCAAATTTCTGAATGTTTTAGTGGGCAAGTGCATTTGGTGCATTTCTTCTCCCTTTAAGACATACTCCTTCAAATCTTCCCTAATGATCACATACACACATCCTTTTTCTTCCCCCCCCCCCCCCTCTATTCCATACATACCCTCTACCTTCCATCCTTACCCTTCTCACTGGCCTACTTGGCCTACCCGGGGACCTTCTATTGTGACCTATCCATACACACCACATACTTAATATAAACCACTTACCCCCCTCCCTATCCCTCCCTCTCAGCACCCCTTCACCCCAACAAACAAACAAAACACAAAAAGTACATAAATAGTCTGAGAGCATTGTGCAACTCCCCTCAAAAAAAAACCCAGCTGGGGATGTCGCACACTTTGTTCCCATCCCTGCGCCCCCCTCATCTCCCCTCCCTATCCCCCTCAATGTAAGAGACATATAAGAAACAAAGGGGAAAAGGAAAAAAAAAAAAACAACCCCTATTGCAAGAAGATAAATATCCCCTCTCCCCCTCCCCTCCCCACCGATACTCATCGGATACGGAAGTTTACCATGATCTTCAACACAGGAGGGGCAAAGTGGGGGAGAGGGGGGGAGAGAGAGAGAGAAAAAAAAAATGTCTCTCTTTAATTGAGTGGTCATTTCAGTCAAAGAGTCTTTACAAAAATTAACCGCCTGCAAGACTTCTTTAAGTGTTGGTTCAGGGTCCCCTAAACTTCCCCCCCCCCTGTTACTATCCCCAGGGCCATTTCAGGCCTCTGGTCCTGGGGTCTCCCTATCGGTTCCCCAACTCCTCCCGCTAGCATGGGCTGGTGATTCTGTCCCTGGCTCTGGTTCTGACCCTGACTTTTCCTCACCCCTGATTTAGATTGAGTCGGTTGGCAATGATGGTTAGGTTTAGGGGAGGTCTGACAGGAGTATTGTCCCGGAGTATGCGCAAATTTTTCCAGTTTAGCCGCTGCCTGGCTTGCTTGACTTGCCGCTTGGCTGGCTTTAGTGGTGCGTTGACTTGGCATGATTTTGCAACGTTTTTTTTAAATTTGCACAAGGATTTTGATAGCAAAAAATAAAAAATAAATTTAAGGGGGGGGGGGGGGGGGGGGGGGAGAAGATTGTACTAAATTAAGTTAGATGTATCGAAGGAAATAAGTGTATCCTGTATATATCCTGAATCAACCTCCAATTGACCTCGGGTGGTCCTCAACCAGGGGGGGTCTCTCACTCCCCCTCCGCCACTGGTCCCCCCTGAGTCTATTTAGAGTTAATTGGAGCACTATTTCTATCAGAGAAATCTGATTAAGAGCGGGTTTACACCCCAGCTATTCCCCCATTAACATGTATTAAGCTCCGCCAAGTTATAATTTTAGGCCAGTCAGTCTGCCTATACCAGAAAAGAGAAGGGAGGGGAGAGGTAGGGTAAGGAGAGGTACAAGGGAAGAGGTCCAATGGATACAAGATACAGGCTCTCCCTACTGCAGTTCTCCCGTGCTTTTCCGTTTATCCCCGACAACTAGCAGCTTCAGTTATAGTCCAAGTGGTAACAGTTCCAGGTAACAGTCCCAGTATCGGGTATATGCAAGTATATGCAAAAAGAATAAAGCAGCACTATCACTCCCCGTCCGTTTTATATTTACTTGAGTTCAGTCCTGGATTAATATCTCTGTACGGGGAGACATGGAAGCATATATCCACCCCTACAGTTCTCTCACTTATTCCTACTGGTCACAGTTGGACGGGTAGTATTGGTAGGCTAGCAGGGGGTCAAATGTATGAAGAGTGTTTGATATCTGTATGGGGGTTCACCCCTGTCGCCTTTACTTGTCTAAATACGGAATCTGTCAGCTTACTGCAGTCCTCTGCATTAGTCTGGGCGATGTGTGTGGGGGAGATGCGGAGGGGGGGGCGAGGGTCGGCTATCTCGGGTAGGCACAGCTCTCACCTCAGCACACTCCCGTATATCTTCTGCCAGTATCCCTCAAGCCCAGACTTCCCCCACTCACCGCAGTCCCGTCCCGGCCACCACACTGTTGCACACTGCACGTTCCGAATCCCAGTATTTGCTGCCGCTGTGTGAGAGCTGTATTTCAAGAGCGGTCTGTCAGACGGGAGAGAGAGAGGGAACGCCCCTGCTTCACCCACGGACTCGCACAGCGTCCTCCTCCAAGCAGTTCAAACAGTCCAATCAGGGAGTGAGAAGGAGAGGAAGCACCACGGCTTCCCCCATGAGTTGGTACGTCACAGGGTCCCGCCTCCTTCAGGCAATCCGGCCGGAGGACACACTCATCAAGAACAAGAAGCAGGTAAGGTAGCCCGGATTCAAAAAGACAGGGGGGAGAGAGATACAGGTGGCACAAGCATCCCGCTCCTTCAGCCGCCTTGTATTTGCTTAAAATCAGCAACAAGTGATTCCAACTGGGTGGCTGGCATTCATAGCGATGTATTCATCCTTTCCAGAGGCTGTTCATAGAACTCGCGGAGGGACAGGGAGCAGAGACTAGAAGCGTGCACTCTCACTCCCTCACACACACTCCCTCCTCCATCCGGTCACGCCCCCTCTTGTCTATGATCTTGGCAGTAAGTAGTCCCTCCACAGGGTCCGATTTTAGTGTGAGTTGCGCTGGGAACTGTTTCCTATACGCATGGCGAAGTTGGTAATATCGAAAACAACATCCACCCCGGTAGTGCGTAGGCACTCTTGAGATCAGAGAAGGATCTCAGTTTACTTCCCGTAACTATATGCTTCAACTTGACTATATCCTTCCTTGCCCAGACCTGGGGGTCTGGAATGGTATTCAAGTGTGGCAGGTTGAGATTACCCCAGAGAGGAATGTAAGGAGAGAACGTTCCAGGGGAGCTAAAGCGGTTCCTGGCTTTATTCCATACATTGATGGTTGTGCTCATCAGCTGTGTGATACCAGGGTGCGATCTCGCCCCCTGAACACCACGTTACTGAGGGAGGAGTACAAGCCCATTATGGCTGCCTCCAAGGTCACTGCTGGGTTGTCTTGTATTTGGGAAAACCACCATCTGAAAATCTGGTAGGGACAGGCCTCCCTGGGTGACAGGGAGCTGAAGGGTGGGGATGGCTAGCCGTGGGGGGTCTTCCATTCCAAACAAAGGAAGATATTATGCTTTTTATCTTGGCAAAGAATGAGTCTGGGGGGATCAAAGGGGAATTTCGAAAAAGGTAAATGAATTTGGGGAGATAGACCATCTTAACTAGGTTTACCCTACCCACTGGTGATAGGGGGAGGGTCCTCCAGGCCATACATTTCTGCGAGAAATTCTTAAGTAAAGGTTGAAGATTCAGCTCATGGTACGAGGACAATCGAGTCCCAACCCTTACTCCTAGGTATTTAAATTCAGATTAGGGGGGCGCCTGTTGGTGGGTGGTGGCCTGATGCATTTAGTGAAAAAATAAGTGATTTCCCCCAGTTAATCTTGATGCCTGAAAATGAGCCGAATTCATCTATTATCTGAAGCGCTGGTGGGAGGGAGGAGATGTCTTTAAGGAAAAGGAGGGTATCATCGGCATATAAGGATATTTTATCTGTTATTACACCGACTTGGATTCCCTTTACTGAAGGGGCGGATCTAATACGAGCTGCCATGGGCTCCATGGCCAGCGCGAACAGTCCAGGAGATAGTGGACAGCCCTGTCTGGTGCCCCTGGATAGGGGAAACGGCTGGGACAGTGAATTGTTTGTGCGTATACGGGCCGTGGGATTGTGGTATAGCATCTGGATCCAACTTATAAAACGAGGGCCAAACCCGAACTTGCGAAGGACCGCCCAGAGGTAGCGCCACTCGACCGAGTCGAAGGCCTTTTCGGCGTCTAAGGAGGCGACTACCTCTGGGCCGTCCCTGCTTGCCCTAGAGAGATGTGTAAGGAGGCGTTGAATGTTTATGTCGGTCCCCCTGCCTGGCATAAATCCAGATTGGTCTGCGTGTACCAATGCCTTAATCACAGTGTTCAATCGACCGGCCAGCACCTTAGCCAACAACTTGGCGTCCACATTAAGGAGGGAAGATTGGGCAGTACGAGGAACACTGCTCAGGGGGCTTACCGGGTTTAAGGATGACCACTATGACTGCCTCAGCCATTGTCGGGGGTAATGAATTCCCTTCCATGGCTTTTTGCATCACTAGTTTGAACAGTGGTAGTATTTCCTCTGCATAATTTTTAAAGAATTCGGCAGGTATCCTGTCCGGGCCTGGCGTTTTGCTATTTTGCAAGGAGGCTACTGCCCTCTGCAACTCCTCTATTAGAATAGGGCCATCTAAAGCTTCTCTAAATGTGGATGTCAGGCAAGGGAGCTCCACCCCGTCAAGGTATGTCTGTAGTTCTTCATCCGAGCACTCCATTCGGGAACTGTAGAGCTCCCGATAGAATGATGCAAATCTGTTATTAATGGAAGAGGGATCTGTTAGAGCTGTCCCATCCGAGTCACATATGTTCGAGATAGTCACCGTGGAGGAGCTTTCTCTCGCCAGCCATGCCAGCATGCTGCCAGTCTTCTCCCCGTGCTCGAAGATTCTTTGGGACTTATGTAGGAATTTAGTTTTGGTGGCTGATGTTCGTAACAGGAGAACATCTCTCAGCGCTGCCTGAAAGTTAGAATATGCCCTTGGAGTCCCCGACTCGGAGTATTCCTCCTCAAGTGTTGCCACCCTCTCTTCTGCCTTTCGAGTCTCCTCCCTTAGATCCCTACGAATCTTGCGAATATGCGACTGCAGGCTACCCCTGGTGAAGGCCTTGAATGCGTCCCAGGATGTGATCAGAGACACTGATTGATCCAATTCTCGCCATTATTGCATCGCCTCAGATCTATATGTTTCCGATATTCTGGAGTCAGACAGCCAAAACCTGGACAGTCTCCAGACTCTCCCCCCGGTGTGCAGGATACACACAGCTTCAAGGCTAGTGGGGCGTGATCGGATATACCGTGGGGGAGAATGGTGATATCCCTGATCCTGGGTAGGACAGAGCCCCCCGCATAGGCAAGGTCTATACGTGAGAGGGTTTTGTGTGAGGCCGAGTGGCATGTATAGGCCCTCCGAGAGGGATTACGCCATCTCCACACATCAGTTAGATTGGAAGCTTCCGCCCAGGAGAGCAGCTCAGAAGATGAGCCCGCTCCGGGTGAGAGTCTGTCCATCCCAGGATCCGGGGCTAGGTTGAAGTCCCCCAGAATCACCACATTATCTGTAGCATAGATGGCAATTTTAGAGATAACCTGATTAAGTAGTCTCGTGGATGCCGGGGGGGGGGGGGGGGCAGGTACAGTCCCACCACAATCAGCTCCAATCTGTCTACCATGGCATGGAGTATGCCAAATCGACCCTCCGAGTCCAGCTCCAGTGCCAGCCGTCTGAACGGTAGAGATTTATGAACAAGGATGCTGACCCCTCTAGAGTAATTGGTGTATGTGGAGTGGTATTGATGTCCCACCCAGGGCCACCTAAGGCTCAGAAGCTTACTGCCCATCAGGTGGGTCTCCTGCAGTATACATATTTGGGGATGATATGTTTTGAGGAACTGAAACACTAATGACCTCTTCACAGAGGAGTTCAAACCTCTAATGTTCCATGAAACAATAGTACAGTCAGCCATAATCATCTAATGGTACATTTTCATGCAGTGGACCTCCATTCAGGTTTAGATGCAAGGTCCGGACCACTAAACGGGTCAGGGCGTGGCATCTCAAGTATCTAGTGACATATCTGTTTACATCGCTTGTGAAAAAATAATAAAGAAAACAGTTATAACAAAAAATGCCCCGCCAACCCCAGCCCCAACTTTGGGGAGGCTTAGGATCCCAACATGGAACCAAGGCGAACACGCCTATAATGGGGGAACGTGTGCAAAACGGCATCTGCAGTTCAGCAGTTAGATGCCACATCTAGTCACCTGCTGGAGACCGGATCAGAGAAAAGCGGGTGCAGGCTCCCAGCAGCTGCTGGGGGTACAAACTTAAACATTAACGTTGCAGAGTTAATCAAGTCATTTCGATCGTTGCCAAAGGAGAAAAACAGGGTGGCAAAGATGGCGGGAGGGAGGGGATGTGGGAGGAGTCAAGCTTCCTACATGTTCCCCCCAAGGCGCCTCAATCAGCCTCAGGGAGGGCCGAGGGGCATCTCCCGTCGCCCCCTCACCCGTAGGGGGGTGTATGCAATGGTACTCAGAGATAAACTGGATCAAGAGGTCCCACTCGGGCCAATGTATAAAAGAGGCACGTCCTTAAGGCCACTTGTGGGTTTGGCATTTGTGAGCTGAAATTCTTGTCCTCGGGATAGTAGTAGCCGAGTACATGCTGTCATCTTCGGGGAGGGGGGGGGCTGGGTCCAGGATAGGGAAGAAAAAAAAAAAAGGGGGGAGGGAAGGAGAGGAGGGGCATGATACAGATCTGGAGCCAAATTTCCAGCATCAAGGTTTCGAAGGGTGCTCCAAGACTAAGCTTCTGGGTCATCTGGGTTCAGAGGCGGAGGACCGCAGCACGTGGAGTGCATCGGAGCTTAGTGAAAAGACCCAGGCCAATGAGTAGAAAAAGGCACATCAAAGAAAACAGCAGACGGCAGCGGCCCGCTCAGTCGGGCGATCAATCAGGACACTTATCTGGGCGGGAGTGTGTCGATCCATCTGGAAGCCTCCTCTGAGGACGTGAAGAACCGAACAGACTCTCCATCCTCCACCCTCAGCCTGGCTGGGAACAGCATGCTGTACTTGATATGGTGGGAGGGGAGCCTCGCTCTTACAGCATCAAAGGATTTCCGCTGCTTCTGGGTTTCCAGCGAATAATCCGGGAAGATTAGGAGTTTAGCATTTTCAAAGCGGAGTTCGCCTTGAGCCCTGGCTTCTCTCATCACAATATCTCTATCCCGAAAATGGAGAAGTTTGAAGATGAAGGTTCGGGGTGGTGCTCCCTGGGGCCCCCTAGTGGTGGGAATGCGATGAGCCCTTTCCACAGAAAAAAATTGAGAAAAGCGTGCTGAAGGGAGTAGCTGTTGTAGTAATCTTTCAGCGAAGGCTGTAGGGTTCGTGCCCTCCGCCCCTTCAGGGAGTCACAGAATACGCAAATTATTTCTCCTATTGCGATTCTCTGTATCTTCTGCGTGGGATTCAAGCGTCTTTACTCTGGCTTTAAGTGCGTGAATGTCGGCACCATGGTCACGTACTGTATCCTCCGCCTGAGAGACTCTTTGCTCCACCTCAGTCATTCTGCCGCGAAAGGCATCAAAGTCTTTTCTAATAAATTCCACACTGGTTTAAATGTGGTCCACCTTACCAGTCAGGGCGATAATGGCCTGGAGGACTGCCTTGAAATCGGCTGCCGTGGCAGGCAGCTTGTCGGGATCTTCGGCCTGGTTCTCCATCCGAGCAGGAGTATTAGGCGAGGCCTCGGCTGCGGCCCTGTCTGCAGTGTCAGGCCTTGTGGCCTTTTTCCGGGATCTGGGCTGGTTCTTCCTTCTTTGCATACCCTGGAGAGGGTACCAGGAATGGAGGAGGACAGGGAGAGCCCGCCGGAGCCTTTTATGCAGCGTCTGAGCGGGCACCATGAGGCTGTGGGTAGGATTTCAGGCAAGTCCCTGGCAAGTCCCTGGCTTTGGCCTAGTCTGCCTAGTCTGTGGTGTCTGGTCCCGCCGCTCTTTCCCGGGGTTTTTGCCGGCCAGTTACCCCCACAGATACACTGGGATGGTCCCCCTGCCAGCAGAGGTGCTGGAGGATCTTTTTTTGGGGGTTAAGCCGCGTTTCCCGGCATCTGAATGGGCACCGCGCTGGCCCTGTGAGGCCGCGGGCAGACTTTCCAGGCGAGTCCCCGGCTTCAGCCTAGTCCGCGGCGCCGGTTCGGCCGCTCTTTCCAGGGGTTTTTGGGGTCAATCTCACCCCCAGGCACTGTGGAATGGTCCCCCTGCCAGGAGAGGTGCTGGAGGATCTTTTTTTTTTGTGGGGCTGTTTTGTGCTTACCGGTGTCCGAACGGGCACCGCGCCGGGCCTTTGAGGCCGCGGGCAGACTCTCCAGGCGAGTCCCCGGCTTCGGCCTAGTCCGCGGCGCCGGTCCGGCCTCTTTTTCCAGGGTTTTTTTTGGGGTCAATTTCTCCCCCAGACACAGCGGAATGGCCCCCCTGTTAGAGGAGGTGCAGGGGGGTCTGTGATGGAGATCTGCACCCTATAAATGAGGATAAATAAATCCGGTCCTGAGGAGCTCAGACAAACGTGTCTGCTCCCATTGCCGTTCTGGACACGCCCCCCGCCGTTTGATCTTCTACTTCACTTGTTTCCACTTCACTCTCCGTTATCAATTCTTCTCTGTGCTGGTCCAATATCTCTGCAGTTTTCTTATCCTTGCCCCTCCTCCCTTCTATCATTGTTTGTTGTGATCCGTTCCAGAGGTTTGAGGGCTTAGTCCCTGCTCTCACCTCACCTCCCCACTGCGTTTTAGAAAAAGGAAGTAGAGGACACATAAAGAGATGGCTAAGTTGCTGCTCACCCCGAGGACATATGCAAAAGGAAAATTTCCCCCAAGGGGATGGGTTTTTTTTGGCAGCAGAGTAAAATGAAGTAATGTTGAATAATTGACACCAAAATTATCAAAAAATGTAATTGTTTATAATGTCACGGTTGTGACAGAATGGATAAAAGACATGAGCTCATACAGACAGTGCAATATAGCTAAAAAATACAAATATCAGCAGATAGCACTTTAACCTCAACAAATTAGTCAAAACATGTCGGTATAGTGCATATAAACCTAACACGTTTCGACCCGTAACTATATGGGTCTTCTTCAAGGGATTTAGTCTGCTGGAATGGAAAATAAAAATATAAGTATATAGTATAGGCATATATGCCACAAGTATCTCTTTGTATATTAGCATCGAAAGTAGCCATACAGTGTAATAGTATACATATATATAGATGTGTGTAATTGATGGAATAGATTCTCTGTATGGGGATCCCTTAATAGCACTTCCTTCTCTCCGGGTGGCCCCGGAACGCCCTCCGCTCGGGTAGGCCAAGGCATGGTGAACCCCCAAAGGTTGTGTGGCTTACAAGAGGTCACACTCAAAATTTGACCTCACCTGAATGAGTCGGCAGGGTGACAGGGAGAGGGGGCCGGAGGGGGGAGGAGATCACACCTGTGGCAGAAAAATCCCAGATCAGACAGTCATATTACCATATGTGTGGCTTGGGGTATTTACTCCAACCAGTTTTAGATGGAGGCCTTTAATTTAATGGCCAGTTATTTTATAGAACTAACATTAGTGTAGCAGTGAGTATATATATATATATATATATATATATATATATATATAAATATATATAGCTCATTCCATATTTCTATATCCCACCATATATATCAGGAAAGAGATAGAAAGAACCAGGGAGGAAAGAATGTAGATATAACTAGAAAGAAAGGCGAAGAAAAAGAAAAGAAAAAAGAAAGAAAAAGAAAAGAATGTAGAGATATGGCGTGCTCGTATGGAAAAAAGAGGGGAAAGAGAAAAAAGGAAGGGAAGGAGGAGGGAGGAATGGGAAAAAAAGGAATAAAAAAAACAAGAAAAAGAAGAAAAAGGAAAAGGAGGAAAAGAAAAAAGAAAGAAATGGAAGAAAAAGAGGGTAAAGGGAAGGAGAGAAAGAGAGAGAGAAGAATAAGACAAAGAGGAAATGAGGAGGAAAATGAAAAGAAAAGTGAGTGGAAAAGACTGAGAAACCAAACAGGTGAAAAGAAACAAGGAAAAGTGAAGAGAGGAGAGGGAAGGGGAAGGGGGGGATGGTGGGGCAAGGAAGGGAGGGGGCAAGTGTGGGGGAACCCAGGAAACGTGACTAAACAAAATCAGCCAAACATGAAATATAAAAAGGTGAAAATGCAAGTGAAATAGAGTGAATGATGACATATGCATATAAGATAGGACTACGCAAGTAGTATGTGACTGTGAGAATGGAGTGAGAAAAAAGTATATGTATATAGCGGAGGAAGAGGGAAAAAAGAACACAGTGTGCCAGAATGTGAAGAAGGATGTGTGATATAGTGCATTTGAAACTATTAAGTGTGTCTGTGATGGAAAGTGAAAAAAGGGCTATTAGTATAGAAAAAGGATTATCACACATGTAATAACATCGGTTACCTTATGTAAGCAATTTTTTCATGCGTCTATTATCCTGGAGATGCCTATATATTAGGCCAAGGATCAGTCCCAGAATATAACTGGCTTTTAGTATTGTCTGATCCAAAGATGGCGTTAGTGGGTCTAGAGGATAGAAAAGTGAAGATAAATATAAGTGGATATTTTTAGAAATACTGAAGTGCATTATGGAGTGTGGAAATATACTCACTGTGGTAGGTCTGCGATGCTGCGTACCCTCTCATGGAGATGGAGTCTGAGCTCCACTCTATGGGGTTTTATGTATGTTCAACCCTAGGCATTGATTGGCCAGCCCGGGATTGCCACAGGTGTGTCCGGTCGCCCCTCCCTCCCCCATACCTGCCACTCCACCGGACATGAGTGATGGTCATGGCGGCCGTGTAGGCCTGCCTGGTGTGATCTTCCCGGCGTCCATGAAGACCGGAAGGTCCCGCATCTGCTTCGCTCTCGTCGCAAATGCGTGACGTCATCACATCATGCGCACGCACGGGGCCCCGCGCATGCGCAGTGATCGGAAAACGTTCCGAGAGCGCTCAGGGATGCTGCCGGCAAGGTAACCATTCACCAATGGGAAACCCGAGACCCGCTCAGGCTTCCATTGTGAAAGGAATAGGTGGAGGAGTCAAATTGAATAGGACTCCTCCCCCCCTTGCCGGGAAGGCACACATGTGAAGGTCCGCAGCCCCGCCATCCCAGAAGGAGTGGCGGCACGGAGCCACCTAGAGGGGAAATGGAGGAAGGGATTAAACAAGAATAGATAGGAGAGAGGAACAATTTTTTCTCATTTGTTCATCTACAATTAGAAAACATATCTATCCTAAGAGTTTCCAAAATATCTTGTATATAGAAACAGGATTTAATCCAGTATAAATTGGATTAATGAAGTGTCAGACAATATGGTTATACAAACATGAGGTCTCAAACAAATGCAGAAAACATCAATACATAGCACATGGCCTGGTAGGATTCTACATTCAACTGACATACAATTACAATCAATCAAAAGTGACCAATATCATAGGTCAAAGGTATCGACAACATTACACACATTGGGGTACATGCATATACAAATACATGATTAATAGCATTTGTTACATTATGTAGAACCCCAAATGGAGTATCTATGTATACAGATATAGGGTGTATAGGTGTAGGGAGGAAGACAAAGCAGGAGAAACACATGCTGAATAAACCCAGGGCATCCAAACAAGTCCACTGCCTTGTCATTTATATGTTATTATTTCCATATTGTGGTGATATATTTTTATTGCGTTTTTCCGGATGCAAAGCCTTTCAAGAAGGGAGCATATGAAATAGACTCATTGAGTCCAGGAAAAGAAGTAGCTTGGAGTTTAAAAATCCATCTTTGTTCATGTTGTAACAAGGTTTTGTTCCAGTCACCGCCTCGATCCGGGATGTGTACCCGGTCAAGTGCGGTGAAGGAAACTATGGGCATTCTGTAATTGACACCACGTGTCGGCCGAGTGGCAAATAATGATTCCCAATCTGTATTGAGTAGACGTGCTTGGATATCCGGCAGTGAAACTCCTGCTTCGTATTCCCCACATAATAAGCCCTGCATTTACAGGACATAAGGTACACCACACCCTTAGTTTGACAATTGACAAAGTGCAAAGGTTTAAAATTTGCCCCATTTGGGAGACAGAAGGTTTTTTCGCGTTTTATGTATTGGCAGCACGAACAGTGGCGGCATGGAAAAGAGCCAAAAACTGAACAATGTTTACGTCTTTTTTGTTCATTTTTGTATTCACTTTGGACCAGTCTGTCCTTTAGTGATGTGGATCTCTTAAATGTGATAGAAGGACTATCTGATATGAAGTGGTTTACTTTGGGATCGTCTATCAGAATACTCCAATGCTTGTGGATAATATTTCTGATTTCATTGTGTTGTCTGGAGAAACGGAGAATGATCCTGGTTGGATCTTTACCCTGGTTCTTCACTACTTTTTTCTTGGACAGTAAATCACAGTGGGATTGCATTATTGTTCTATTGTAAGCTTTCCGCAAGCAAGAGCGACTGTAACCGCGTGCTAATAACCTATTTTGAAGGTTACTGGCTTCTAATTTAAAGAGGGAATCCTCAGAGCAATTCCTACGTATCCATAGGTATTGCCCGTACGGAATGGAATCTTTGAGGAACTGGGGGTGCGAGCTTGTCGCATGAAGTACTGTATTCCCAGCAGTGCTCTTACGGAAAAGAGTTGTGGAAATGTTATTCTCAATATTACGTTGTAATTGAACATCAAGAAAGGTGATAGTTTTATGGTCATAATTCATGGTGAACTTAAGGTTATATGAGTTGGAATTAATACGGTCATGAAATTCCAACAGTAACGCCTCAGATCCCTCCCAGACGACGAGGACGTCATCAATGTACTGTAGCCACATTTTGATGTGGCTCGTGTACATGAGGAGGTCCTCGTCATCCAGGAGGGATTTCTCCCACTCCCCGAGGTACAAATTGGCGTAGGCCGGTGCACAAAATGTGCCCATGGCCACGCCTTGTACCTGGAGGTAGTGGGAGTTGTTAAAGGCAAAAAAGTTTTGGGTCAGGATGTAGTTTAAGCCCCCAGTGATAAATTCATTGAGGGCATGATCGTATCTGCCACTGCGTAGGAGAATGCTCCGTACAGTCTCAACCCCCTTAATATGGGGGATCAAGCTGTATATGGCCTCCACATCAATAGCTACCAGTAAAGATTCAATTGGGAGTGGCATATCCACAGTGATCTGTAATAAATGTATAGTGTCCTTCAAGTAGGAGGGTAAACATGTTACAAAAGGTTGTAAAAAAAGAATAAATCACTTTACTTAGATTTTCTGAAATGCTCCCGTTCCCAGAGATGATTAGTCGCCCTGGGGGTTTGCTTTTGCCTTTGTGAATCTTTGGTAAGCTATAAAATGTGGCTATCCATGGGTATTTAACCCTAATAAACTCATATTGATCCTTTGAAATGGTGCCATTAAGAAAGGGCAGATAAATCATATCATAAAACTTATCATAGGAAGTATGTATTGCCTTAATGGAGATTTTCGTGTACCATTCTTTGTTGTCTAGAATGTCCTGACACATGTTAACATAGTCCTGATTGTCCATCAGGACCACGTTGCCACCCTTATCTGAGGGTTTGACCATAATATTTGTATTATTACATAACATATCTATTGCCCTAAATTCATCAGAACTTAAATTGGTTGGACGGATTTTCTTGCGCAGGAGTTTTTCAAAATCTCGAAGTATCTGTTTAATAAAGGTTTCTATGCTGGGATTAAGATTAAAGGGGGGGGGGGGGGTTGGCAGATGGCTTTTTAAAACTGGTTGAAGGGGTTTGTTCAGATTTCCCAGCATCTTCCAGTAGTGATTCAAGGTCAATTTGATCTATAAGATCCATAGTGTTATTTTCCTGATATAGGAGTGTTAGATCACTATGCCCCAGAAGTGTGTTTTCCTTTTCCTATTACTTCCCTTTCCTCCTTACTCCCCCCTACTTAAACACGTTTTCCTGTTGGACCTCGGAGGGGAGAGAGGGAAGGAAGAGCCACCATGAAGGAGAGAGAACAAAAAAAAAAAAGGGGGGGGGGTGGAAACCCCTCCCTCCGATAAGAGAAGCACGGAGAGACTTATATAAATGTTCTTTCTGTTACGTTCATATTTCGCTGGGGCAAGTCTTATTACTGTTTTGACCAATAAAAAACAATTTTCATCACATAGCCCCTCCCTTAATTATCTCCAATTCGCTGCTATGCCAACTCCGTATCAAGATAAGGTCAACACAACCAGCAACTGTATGTCAAAATAAATATTAAGTCTCAAACTATTTGAGATTTTTGACTCAAGTCCATTCCTCGAGGCATTTATGTTTTTGAAAATCTTTCCAGCTCCTTGTCCTTTTTGTGTCCTATGTCCTGGGATACAAGCAGTGTCAGGAAGGCCAATACCTTATTTTTGGGGCTCAACAGTGACCTCAGAAATTTGTAGATAGTCTATATCTTAGGTTATATGTTCTGATCACAGTCCATTTTCATTTATTTCAACAGTCATAAATAGTTGCAACGCACTGATGCTCATCTGTTCAGAACTGTTATATCATAACGAATATATGATCAGAATATATATTAAATGTCACATTATCTATATCCTGTTGAAGAAAGTCCAATCCCAGAAAATATTGGTGTACTATTTTCCGCTTGGGGTCTTGCACACAAGTTAACCCCTAAGGCCTCATGTATTTTGGGGTACTGTCTGTTATATAGGTCAGTCAATTCAAATCCTTTTAACTTGATTTTAAAGAACTTCCTCCTCCATAGAAAACAGAAAAAAATAGGTATACTTTGTCTTTTTATGGGTGGTGTGTTCTTATAGCCCTTAATTTTTGCTTATTATAAGGTTTGTAGACATTACCTTTGACTTCTGCTCATCTCTGTTAGGCCATCCATGTCTTTCTTATCTGTGTAGATGAGTTGTTAGATACACATTATATGTCTTGCTATTGCCTTACTTTTGTCTAGTACTCTCCTCATTGCATACATAAGTTTCCGCTGTATTTCTGGTCAGCATTTGGGTTTTTATACTCCTAAAAATTGAAAGACCAGTAGCATCCAGTACAAACATTTATAGTTTATTTGATCCTTGTCTTCCCCTTTTCTTTTAAAGACTCACCGTTTTCAGCAGAAATAATAGCAAATAAAATGTAAAATTTTCCAGCACTTTACCATTAAAGAGAGAATAAAACCGCGCTATTACCAGATCAGACCCCTACAAATTATAAAAAGGCTGCTACTCAAAGTGGGATACACACACTGTAAACGATATAGGCAAAAGAAGAGCAGCGCCAAAGAATAAACCACTGTATACCTATCCCAATAATTTCACATGTGCATGAACATTATAAATGAATACATGCATTAACAATACTGTGAGATGGTGTACATATAAAAATATTGTTCAAAGTTCATAGGATAATATTCTAGAGAAAAATCCTATGATGGTGATTGGGAGAAAAAAGTCACAGCAAAGTCATGACACCAAACTGCACGAAATGAAAAGAGACCCTGCATACATCCAGATGTAACTTGCAATTATGCACCACGGTGACTCATATATGCGTTTCGTGAAGAAAACCCAGACACCATAGATATCTTATGCGCTTACCGAAAGGTAAAGCAAGTATAGCTTTAAGATGAAAAACAGCCGACAAACTGGTGCGGGTGTCCCTGGTCTCTCCCTCAGTAGTTTTTATAGCCTCCAGCAATAGTGGTTATAGGGTGTCACATTTCCATCAAAAACTCCTCTTGGAGCGTTTAAAAACAAGTCAATCCGCCGGCCGGCCGGATACTGGAGCCCGTCCTCCTTGGTGGTAGCGTGGTAACGTGACGTCACCACGCTACCACCAAGGAGGACGGGCTCCAGTATCCGGCCGGCGGATTGACTTGTTTTTAAACGCTCCAAGAGGAGTTTTTGATGTAAGTGTATACTATGCTTTTTTTATTAAAAATTCTAAACGGAATTACACTATGGATGGTTTCTGTTTCCTTTCCCCATTGTGATGCCACTGAGTCAAAGGAGGCATATAGCCATCTTTGGACATAGCCAGGAACATCCATAGCACTCTGCTATTCATAGCACTCTGCAGATTGGGCAGTTCTTTTGTGATGGAAATGTGACACCCTATAACCACTACTGCTGGAGGCTATAAAAACTACTGAGGGAGAGACCAGGGACACCCGCACCAGTTTGTCGGCTGTTTTTCATCTTAAAGCTATACTTGCTTTACCTTTCGGTAAGCGCATAAGATATCTATGGTGTCAGGGTTTTCTTCACGAAACGCATATATGAGTCACCGTGGTGCATAATTGCAACTTTACCATTAAAGCCCTCTCGGTATTTAATTAAGCATATTTAGTAACGGTATCTCAGGCTTCTGTTCGCTGTGCAAACCTCTTCCGTGTTATTTTATCCACTGGCTGTTGGTTGTGCAGGCTTCTGCTTACCTGCTTCTGGTGGGTTCCATAGAGTCCTCTGTGGTCTGCTTTAGTGATGGACGCTAAGTCCTTACGAGTGATCCTTGAGCCGGGGAAAGGGGGGGGGGACAAGCGGAGGGTGCAGAGAGGACCGGAGACGCCAATGGATTCTCCATAGGAGCGGTGCGCATTCCTGTGGCCGCAGTTCTCCACGTGGGGGATCGTAGGTCCACGTTGTTCTTAACCATCTCTCTCTGTTAGTCTTTGCACTGGCTTCCTCTCACCCAACAAATACAATTCAAAATAACAACATACAAAGCAATCCACAACTCTACCCCAAGCTACCAGCCTTATCTCAACATATTATGAAAACCATCCTCTCTGCTCTACTGGACCCGCTACTTTCTAGCTCCCTCATCACCAATTTACTTTCTCCATCAGATCATCCTTTACAGTCAACGTATTTTGTATCACTTGCCCATCCCTTTAGATTATAAGCCCTCATAAACAGGGCCTTAACCTCCAGTATTGAATTGTATTATAACTGTACCACCTGCATTTATTTTTAAAGCACTGCACAAACTTTTGGATTATATAAATCCCGTATAATATTCAGTTTCCTTTAGAGTTGCTAATATGTGTTTTTTTTTTTTTACAGGTGCAGTCCTCTCCACAATGTCGCCATCTTCAAATTCTGTTACTGCAGCGGTTATGTTGACCTTAGCAGAGCCATCACTTTCAACCTCATCACAGAATACAGTGGTAGTTGAATGCAGGTGACAGAGGGACTTGTCTGAACACTTTGCACTTACTGTAGTTCAACTTCTTGAGGTCATGAACTTATTTTTATACTGCACAGTAACACAAGAACAGATGGGCACTATTTTGTATTGCATTTTGATGTTTTTGTCCATGCACTTAAGTGTGCTTTTGATGAAGTACAATTAAACTGCTTTTCTTTAAGCAATAATCATCTATTACTAATCTAAGTTGTGCTTTAGCTTCTGATACTTTCTACTGTGGAAGCAAAACATTTTACTGTTTGTATTGTGAGAATTATGTATTATGAGGATACTTTAACCACTTCAGCCCCGGACCAATTGTCAGCTTAAGGACCAGAGGTCTTTTTTCAATTTCGCACTGCACTACTTTAACTGGTAATTGTGCGGTCATGCAATTTTGTAACGAAACGAAATTTGCGTCCTTTTCTTCCCACAAATAGAGCTTTCTTTTGATGGTATTTGATTGCCTCTGTGATTTTTATTTTTTGCGATATAAACGGAAAAAGAGCGAAAATTTTGAAAAAAAAAGAGATTTTCTACTTTTTGTTATAAAAAAAATCTAATAAACTCAATTTTAGTCAAACATTTGGGTCAAAATGTATTCAGCCACATGTCTTTAGTAAAAAAAAATGCCAATAAGCGTATATTTATTGGTTTGCGCAAAAGTTATAGCGTCTACAAACTAGAGTACATTTTCTGGAATTTACACCGCTTTTAATTTATGACTGCCTATTTCATTTCTTGAGGTGCTAAAATGGCAGAGAAGTACAAAACCCCCCCAAATGACCCCATTTTGGAAAGTAGACACCCCCAAGCTATTTGCTGAGAGGCATGTTGAGCCCATTGAATATTTTTTTTTTTAGTCCCAAGTGATTGAATAAAGACAAAAATAAAAAATAATTTTTTTTTTCTTCAAAAAGTTGTCACTAAATTATATATTGCTCACACATGCCATAGTTATATGTGGAATTGCACCCCAAAATACATTTTGCTGCTTCTCCTGAGTATGGGGATACCACATGTGTGGGACTTTTTGGGAGCCTAGCCGCGTACGGGGCCCCGAAACCCAAGCACCGCCTTCAGGATTTCTAAGGGTGCAAATTTTTGATTTCACTCCTCACTACCTATCACAGTTTCGAAGGCCATAAAATGCCAAAATAGCACAAAACCCCCCCAAATGACCCCATTTTGGAAAGTAGACACCCCAAGCTATTTGTTGAGAGGCATGGTGAGTATTTTACAGCTCTCATTTGTTTTTGAAAATGAAGAAAGTAAAGAAAAAAAATTTTTTTTTTTCTTTTTTCAATTTTCAAAACTTTGTGACAAAAAGCGACATCTGCAAAATACTCACAATACCTCTCAGCAAATAGCTTGGGTGTCTACTTTCCAAAATGGGGTCATTTTGGGGGGTTTTATGCCATCTGGGCATTCCATGGCCTCCGAAACTGTGATTGGCAGTGAGAAGTGAAATAAAAAAATTACTCCCTTAGAAAGCCTGAAGGCGGTGCTTGGTTTTTGGGGTTCCGTACGCAGCTAGGCTCCCAAAAAGTCCCACACATGTGGTATCCCCGTACTCAGGAGAAGCAACAGAATGTATTTTGGGGTGTATTTCCACATATGCCCATGACATGTTTGAGCAATATATCATTTAGTGACAACTTTTTGTAAAAAAAATATATATATTTTTTTTTTTCATTATTCAATCTCTTGGGACAAAAAAAAAAAAATATTTAATGGGCTCAACATTGCTCTCAGCAAATAGCTTGGGGTGTCTACTTTCCAAAATGGGGTCATTTGGGGGGGGTTTGAACTGTCCTGGCATTTTATGCACAACATTTAGAAGCCTATGTCACACGTCACCCACTCTTCTAACCACTTGAAGACAAAGCCCTTTCTGACACTTTTTGTTTACATGAAAACATATTTTTTTTTTGCAAGAAAATTACGTTGAACCCCCAAACACTATATATATTGTTAAAGCAAAGGCCCTACAGATTAAAATGGTGGGTGTTGCATTTTTTTTTTCCACACAGTATTTGCGCAGCGATTTTTCAAACGCATTTTTTGTGGAAAAAATACACTTTTTTTTATTTTAATGCACTAAAACACACTATATTGCTCAAATTTTTGATGAAATAAAAAATATGATCTTAGGCCGAGTACATGGATACCAAACACGACATGCTTTAAAATTGCGCACAAACACGCAGTGGCGACAAACTACATACATTTTTAAAAGCCTTTAAAAGCCTTTACATGATACCACATTAGATTCACGGAGGAGGTCTACTGCTAAAATTACTGCCCTCGATCTGACCTTCGCGGTGATACCTCACATGCATGCTGCAATTGCTGTTTACATATGACGCCAGACCAACGCTTGTGTACGCCTTTGCGCAAGAGAAGGGGGGGCAGGGGTGCTTTTTTTTTTTTTTTTTTTTAGTTTTTTTTTTTATTTATTTAGCTTTTTTATTCTATTTTTAAACTGTTCCTTCCATTTTTTTTCTTTGTTATGATTTTTATTGTTATCTCAGGGAATGTAAATATCCCCTATGATAGCAATAGGCAGTGACAGGTACTCTTTTTTTGAAAAAATTGGGGTCTATTAGACCCTAGATCTTTCCTCTGCCCTCAAAGCATCTGACCACACCAAGATTGGTGTGATAAAATGCTTTCCCAATTTCCCAATGGCGCGGTTTTATATCCGGGAGGGGGGACATTCCCTCCTACTGCTTGTAAAAGCAGTCTAGAGGCTAATTACCCGCTAGAATTGCTTTTACATGAAAGCCGATCACTGGCTGAAAAGAATGATACCTAAACCTGCAGGCATCATTCTGGTATAACCATTCAAAGTCCAGCAACATACTGGACATATATTGTAATCTTTTTTTTTTTCATGCAGCCTCTTGGCTGAACGAAAAAAAAGAGATTGATTGGTGGGTATGCCCACCATTAGAATACCTCCCTTCATCCACCCACTTCTAATGATGGGCATACATGCACCATTTATATATGCCGATGCATGGGGGCATCCTCCGCAAAAGTTATGCCGTGTACACACGGTCGGAATTTCGACCGTATGTACGTGGCATTAGGAGCCAATCGCTCCTCCGCCCCCCCTGCTGCCCCCATGCTTCGGCACATATGCTCTTTTTTTTAACTGTGGTGGTGAAATCACCTCCTACAGCGTTGGAGTCGCGGCTTTATGTATCGTGGGAGCAAACGCTGTTGCTGTCAAGATAAATAAATCCGCGCTGCAACTGAATGGCGCACCTGAAAACAAAAAAATGCTTAACACTAAAACACAGTAAACAAAATTACATACCTGAAAAGCAAGCATGATAAAACATGATAAAACATAATAAAACATTGCAGAATAGAATGGAGTAAAAAAAGAGCAACAATAGAGAGAGAGAGAGAACAATAAAACGACAACTATTTTTGTTTTTTTTATTTTTTTGAGATTCACAGGTAAAAAAGCTCCTGACTGTTAGCGACTGAATCAAAACGCTACCACAAAAAAAATGTTAGCGATCGCAGGGATCAGGCCTGACTCTGCGAACACTGCAGTTATGTGTGCTTAGTGTTTTGTAAGTGACAGTGATCGATCGATACTGCACTTGGGTGGGCTGGGCTGGGCGGAGGGGGAAAACGCAGGTGCTAGCAGGTATCTGGGCTGATCCCGCTAACAATGCGTTTTTTTGGAACCCTAAACTGCTGGGACGCTAGTATAGATCTGATCAGATCAGATATTGATCTGTTCAGATACTATACCACTAAGGGAGGTGTATGCTTTGCGCGTGGGTGTTTGCGGTACTGGCACTAACCTGGGGCGACGCAGACCTTATTTGACCCTAAAACCTAATTGATATCACCCGCCGGGCGATCAGGGGGTTAAACCGTTATTGGGTAATAAATGGCGGGTGCCCTGACAGTATAAAAAACAAGCTAACTAACCAGCGTCACCCGTAACAGTAATACAAAAAAAAAACTGGTTACCTAGCGACACTAATGCAGGGATCAGAAAAACGATCGCTTAGTGACACTGGCAAAAGGGGGTGAAAGGGTTAACTAGGGGCAATCAGGGGGTTAAACCTTTATTAGGTAATATATGGGGGTACCTGACGCTATATAAAAACCTGACGGGGAACCTAAATAACGAAATAACTAACTGGCTAACCAGCGTCACCAGTGACATTTTATACGGTGATCACTGGTGAAAGGGTTAACTCTAGGGGCAATCAGGGGGTTAAAACCTTTATTTAGGTTGTAATATGGGGGTACCTGACCTATAAACCTATTTATGAACCTATATAAACATGGCGGTTAACCTAAAAAAAAAACTGGTTACCTAGCGACACTAATGCAGCGATCAGAAAAACGATCGCTTAGTGACACTGGCAAAAGGGGGTGAAAGGGTTAACTAGGGGCAATCAGGGGGTTAAACCTTTATTAGGTAATATATGGGGGTACCTGACGCTATATAAAAACCTGACGGGGAACCTAAATAACGAAATAACTAACTGGCTAACCAGCGTCACCAGTGACAGTTATACGGTGATTACTGGTGAAAGGGTTAACTCTAGGGGCAATCAGGGGGTTAAAACCTTTATTTAGGTTGTAATATGGGGGTACCTGACCTATAAAACTATTTATGAACCTATATAAAACATGGCGGTTAAAATAAAAAAAAAATGGTTACCTAGCGACACAATGCAGCGATCAGAAAAACGATCGCTTAGTGACACTGGCAAAAGGGGGTGAAGGGGTTAACTAGGGGCAATCAGGGGGTTAAACCTTTATTAGGGGGGGGGTAGGGGGCTACCTAGGACCTAAAACTAACTGCCCTGACAGTTATTACAGTCACACTGACACTAAATGCAGTGATCAGTAAATAAATGATCACTGCAATTAGTGACACTGTGACTGGGGGGGGAGGGGGTGATCTGGGGGGTGATCAGGGGGTGACAGGGGGGTGTTTTGTGTGCCTAACTGTACTGGTGTCAGTGTAGTGTTGTGCACTGACCTTAACATGTTCGCCGCTCGGCGTCTCCGGTCACATAGACCGGCGCACCGAGCGTGACATCACTTCCGCCTTCCTGTCTATACAATAGACAGGAAGGGGAAGCTTTTCATTCGCCAGGAGCGATCGCGAGGGGGTGGCCAGAAACCACTGGCCGTCCCCTCGTCCCGGATCGCTCCTGAAGCGATGCCGACCGTCCCCGCCGGCGGAGGGGGGTCCGATCGGACCCCCCAACCGCCTAAAGAATGGCACGTACAGGTACGTGGTTCTGCCTGTACGTGCCATTCTGCCGACGTATATCTACATGGGGCGGTCGGCAAGTGGTTAAAAAGTGCTTGACATGCAAACTCCTTTTTTTTTTTTTTTTTTGCAGCAATCATGCCACTGATTTTGCTTGCATGCAGAGCAGTTGCACTGTGACAATGAAAAAAAGAAGGTCTGATTTGTGTAATTGGTGACAGCGAGGATAGTACCTGTACATAAAAGTCTGCTAGGAAGTAAGAATACTCCTTTCTACTGCATATAACAGGTTATTAGGACTACCGGTAATTATTTGCAAATATTAGTTACAGTGGAATTCCCAACGAGGGTGTCATTTATTTGTAATTAGTTTGTGCAGTACAAAATACTACTGATATCACTAATGTACTGATGCATTTATTTCTTTAGGTTTCCCTAAAATAATTAGGCCCACTTGACAAAGATATTTGTAAGCCGTAAGAAGAGGCGTTTTTAAAAATAAAGTAATTGTAGCACTATAAACGCCAGTTAGTCCTAAATGTTTTTGTCTATCTCATAGGCATATATACTCTTCTAGACACATCTATATGTTTACTCACTAATTAAAGTGTAATGCCGCGTACACACGGTTGGACTTTCCAGCAGAAAAAGTTAGACGGAATCTTTTCATCGGATATTCCGATCGTGTGTGGGCCTCATCAGACTTTTTTTTTCAAAAATTCTGATGGACCTAGAAATAGAACATGTTTTAAATATTTCCGACAGAATCAATTCCTATTGGGAAAACTGCTCGTCTGTATGCTGTTCCGACGGACCAAAAACGACGCATGCTCTGAAGCAAGTACGAGACGGCAGCAATTGGCTGCTGGCTATTGAACTTCCTTTTTCTAGTCCCCTTGCACGTGTTGTACGTCACAGCGTTCTAGACGGTTGGACTTTGGTGTGATTGTGTGTAGGCAAGACCGCTTGAGCAGAATTACGTCGGAAAAACCGTCAGAGTTTATTCCATCGGAAAAAACGGTTGTGTGTACGCAGCATAACTCCACTTTTGCTGAGAAAAAACATTCCCCTCTGGGTGATCTATGTACATTGCAAGGAGTATAACAAACTTTGTTGCAGATTCCTACCTTTTGTTCTGAAGAAATCCATGTTTGTTTTTCTCTGCCTCTTCTGAGTGGGTCTAATGGGAGTGGTTTCATAATTGTCAGGTGTGGCAGCAGCAAGGCACTAATGAGGAAATCTGCTGGGCCTGCATCCCTTTAGACCAGTGGTCTCCAAACTGCGGCCCAAGGGCCGGATGTGGCCCTCTGCTTGTTTTTTTCCGGCCCTTGGGGCACTTTTCCTCCCACTGATACAAGACCCTATTCTGCTACCTGACACCAACAATGGGGCACCATTTCTCCCACTGACACCAAAAATGGGGGTAACTATTTCTTCCTATGATACCAAGGACTGGGCACTATTCCTCCCCCTAATACCAATTGTGGCAATGCTTACTCCCACTGATGCCAGGAAAATTTCCACTTTCGCTGGCCATAGTCCGGACCTCCTAGAGTCTGAAGGACATTAAACCGGCCCTTGGTTTAGAATGTTTGGAGACCCCTGCTTTAGACGGATTCCTATTGAAAGTATCTCTCCAAAAATTACATTTTTGTTGCAGGGGATGCCTGAAATCTGACTTGTATCTTAGTGCAGATTTCTGTAAAAATTGGTGAGCCAATCACACAAGCAGGAAATGTTGTTTCTTGGGAGTGGTCAGTACATACTCTTTGTACAGAACAACCCCAGGTAGCCATATTGCAATGCATTCTCAGAAAATTACAGAGCTGCAGATTGAAAAGGAAAGGTAATTTTTTATAACATTCAATTACAATATGATTAGTGTCGCAATTATATGCGCTATATTATTTTTTCTTTATGTGCTATTTTTTTTTCCCCACGAAAGTGGAGTTACCCTTTAAATGACCTTAACTGCGTTGTGTTTACTTTTTCCAGTGATATTATTGCATAACAGAATGTATTGGTTTGAAAGAGTTATTATTTCCACATCAAAAGAAACATGCTTTCATGTTTACAGATTTTATTCATCTTGCTCGCTTTAAAATTAACACTTTTTTCTAGGTGCTGACATTGTGACACTTTGGGAAAAAGTTGTGTTTATACATTGTGTGAACCAAATGTGGTTTTAAAGTGGAAGTAAAGTCACAAATATAACTTTTACCTACAGGTAAGCCTATAATAAGGCTTACCTGTAGGTAAAAAAAAAATATCTCCTAAACCTGTACGGTTTAGGAGATATTCCCCGTGCAATGCGCCGCTGACTGCAGCGGCGCATGCGCACGGGAGATTCTCGGCTGAAGGGCCGACAGAATCCGAACCCTGCCGGGAAGAAATCTCCCGTGCGCATGCGTGGGAGTGACGACATCGCGGCTCCAGCCACTCACAGCGATGGAGCCGCGATACCCGGAAGACACGCCGAGGCAACATGTCAGCGACCTCGGCGTGGACCAGGTGAGTTACCGACGCTTCGTTCTAAGGTAAGTATTTCATAATGAGCTAGTATGCGGTGCATACTAGCTCATTATGCCTTTTCCTTTACAGGTGTTAAAAGAAAAAAAAAAAGTTCAGCGGCTTTACTACCGCTTTAAGTGATAATTTTATGGATTTGATTTTCTTACTGTGCCATTTGTAGCACATATAATACAGTATATAGCATGACCAGTTTATACCTTTAACCACTTGCCACCTGGGCACTTGTACCCCCTAACAGGCCAATTTTCAGCTTTCAGTGCTCTCACAATTTGAATGACAGTTAGTCATGCAACACTGTACCCATTTGACATGTTTGTCCTTTTTTTCACACAAATAGCTTTCTTTTGGTGGTATTGAATCACTGCTGTTTTTTTTTATTTTTTGTGAAAATTTTGAAAAAAAAAATATTTTTTCTTAATTTCTGTTATAACATTTTGCAAATTAGTAATTTTTCTTCATAATATTTGGCCAAAATTTATACTGCTACATATCTGTGGTAAAAAAAATAAATAAGCAAAATCAGTATATATTTGGTCTTTGTTAAAGTTATTGAGACTACAAGCTATGGTACCAATCACTGAAAATTGATCACATCTGATGTACTGATGGCCTATCTCATTTCTTGAGACACTAAGGCCCCTTTCACACTGGGGCATTTTTCAGGCGGTACAGCGCTAAAAATAGCGCCTGTTCACCGCCTGAAAAAATCCGGCCCCTTTAACTCCAGTGTGAAAGCCGGCTGGCTTTCACACTGGAGCGGTGCGCTAGCAGGACGGCAAAAAAAGTCCTGCTAGCAGCATCTTTGGAGCGGTATAGGAGCGGTGTATTCACCGCTCCTATACCGCTCCCTCCCATTGATTTGAATGGGAAACCGCGGCAATACCGCTGCTAAGTGATGCTTTAACCCTTTTTCGGCCGCTCACGGGGGGGGTAAAACCGCACCACGAGCGGCCGAATACCGCGGTTAAAGCGAACGTAAAGCAGCGCTAAATATAGCGCTGCTTTACCGTCACCGCGGCTCCCCGCCCCAGTGTGAAAGGGGCCTAAGACCCTTTTCACACTGAGGCGCTTTACAGGCGCTACAGCGCTAAAAATAGTGCCTGTAAAGGGCCTCTCCTGTCTCTCCAGTGTGAAAGCCCAAGTGCTTTCACACTGGAGTGGTGCACTTGCAGGATGTTAAAAAAACTCCTGCAAGCAGCATCTTTGGAGCGGTGAAGGAGCAGTGTATACACCACTCCTAAAATGGTCCTGCCCATTGAAATCAATGGGGCAGCGCGGCTATACCGCGGGCATAGTGCTGCTGCAGCAGCGCTTTGCAGTGGTTTTAACCCTTTCTCGGCCGCTAGCGGGGGGTAAAAGCACCCCGCTAGCAGCCGAATACCGCCACAAAATTGACGGTAAAGCGCCACTAAAAATAGTGGCGCTTCACCGCCAACGCACCCATTGCCCCAGTGTGAAAGGAGCCTAAGGCTGGACATACAATAATCAATTTTCTTATTCTATTTTCTTTAGATTTACCTTCATCTATGTAGCGCAAGGGCCTGCCTGACTGCATACACATTGAAAGTGTTTAGGCTTGACCTCATATGGTTTTGGTAAATCTAAAGGAAAATTGAGTAAGAAAGTTGTATAATGTATGTACAGACTAACAAGCCAGGACAGTACAAATACCCTGCAAATGACCCCTTTTTGGAAAGTAGACATTCCAAGGTATTTAGTAAGAGGCATGGTAAGTTTTTTGACATTGTCAATTTTTCCCACACTTTTTTGCAAAATTAAGATTTAATTTTTTTTCACAAAATTGTCATATTAACAGGTTTTTTTTTCTCACGTGGCATATGCATACTTGCAACTACACCCCAAAACACATTCTGCTGCTACTCCTGAGTATGGAAATGCCACATGTGAGACTTTTTCCCAACCTGGCAACATACAGAGGCCCAACATGCAGGGAGCACCGTCAGGTGTTCTAGGGTAATAAATTACACATATAATTTCCTAACTACCTATTACACTTTTGTGAGGCACTTTAGTGGCACTGATGGGCATTGTAGTGGCATGGATGAGCACTGATGTGACACAGATGAGCACGGATGTGGCATGGATGAGTCACAGGTGAGCACTGATGTGGCATGGATGAGTCACAGGTGAGCACTGATGTGGCATGGATGAGTCACGGGTGAGCACTGATGTGGCATGGGTGGGTCACGGTGAGCACTGATGTGGCACGGATGACTACTGATGTGGCATGAATGTGGCACGGATAAGTACTGATGTGGCATGGATGTGGCACAGATGAGCACTGATGTATCACGGATGAGCACTGATGTTGTACGGATAAGTACTGAAGCGGCATGGATGAACACTGATGTGACATTAATATGGCAAAGGTGAGCACTGATGTGGCACAGATGAGCACTGATGTGGCACTGATGAGACCCGGATGAGTACTGATGACGCACAAATGAGTACATGGATGAGGCACGGATGAGCACTTATGTGACAAAGATGAGCATGGATGAGCACTGATGAGGCATGAATGGGCTTGGGTGGGCACTGATGTGGCAGGAATGGGCACTGCTGTGGCATGGATGGGCACGAATTAGGTATGGATATGCACAGATGAGGCATGAATGGGCACAGATCACTGCTGGGGGCACACAGATCTAGTCCACTCGCGCTGCTGCACTGGCTCCGGTCTCATCACATGCTAGACTGATCGGTGTGAGGCGAGAGCTGAACCTGATATGCGCGATTTGTTGACAAGTGATCGTGCCGTCATTGGGCCGCTGTCATTGGCCTTTTACCCTGATCCGAACCCGACATTCACAGACCCTTTCGGGTTGCCGCCCCAGGGGGGCGTGAGTTTGAGAGGACGTCATAGCACGCCCTCCCAGAACTAGCTGAACCACGTTGTACCCGTCATTCGGCTATGGCCTAGTTGGCAAGTGGTTAATGAAGGATCCATAGGCTCTATATAAGGTTCAAGAAATGGCTTACTAAAAACAACTAAGATGGATAGGAGCAAACGTCTGCTAATATCTCATCTAATCAGCTTCAATCAGCATCATGACTTGTGTAAATTGCCAACTGAAATAATATTCTGGCGATTTTAAATATGTAACTGGTAATTTTTGAGAAATTGTATGGTAAACAAAATTGTACAAGGCCTGTGATCTTAGTCTAGTTTCATGTTCTGTCCCTTATAAATATTTTTGACCTTTTTTGCTGCCTTTGAATCTAAAAAAATCAAGTGCAAATTTGGTTTTTTGCCACAAAAAGAAGCCAGTAAAATATTTATAGAGTTAAATAGTTCTGATCATTAAACAGAATAATTTATATATGCCCTGATCCATTACCCCACTGTAAATTTGTGACTTTGGTATTTGTGCATTAATTGCTGGAATTATAATCAAAGCTATTCATTGCATTGTTAATACAAAATGTCCACTAAATTTCCATTTTATGTCTGTTTTTTTAGCCATTAATAACTTTTTCCAAACTAAGTTGGTTTGTTCATTTCCTTTTAAAATTGTAAATATTAAATAGTGTATTTGTTTATGTACCTATTTTGCTGTTATATTTACACCTTTTATGTTATACAACATACTTATTTTAGCACAAATGTTTTCCTGGACCATCAAATTTTGGAAAGTTAGAAAAATGCCTTGTACCTTTTATAACAAGGCTTACAATATTAAAAGTCATATAGGTGGCAATCCTGTACTATATTGTAAAAATGTAATAATACGTCTGTCAAATAAAATGCCATGATTTGAGAATCGCTTCTTTTTTTAACATTCATTATATTTGAAAACAGAGGGCCTATCTGGACAAATAAATTGCACCATTTCTGCCTGCCCCTTCCACCCCAATAATTCTTAATTTCTCTAGCTTTCTGGTGAGAGTTAGATTTTATCCACAGAGATGCGCTCACTGGAAAGTGGTTGTGGAGTTTGGGGCTCATCTCTAAGTGTGTGTCTTAACCACTTTAGCTTTCACCCCAGTATACCTGAAAAGGACCAGAGCAATATATAGATTTTTGTTCTAAGAACCTGTTTATTTGGCAACAACTTTGTCATCATGTTAGATAATACGATGCATCTGGAAAGTATTCACAGCGCTTCACTTTTTCCACATTTTGTAAATGTACATCCTCCTATCACAGTTTGGAATGGCTTCAAGCATGGGAAGTGTCATTATAATGGGGGATTTTATTTATCCAGATATAGACTGGGCTGAAGGAGCCGCGCATGCGTCTAAGGCTTGTAATTTCCTAAATATCTTGCAGGACAATTTCATGGGTCAGATGGTGAATGCACCAACAAAAAACAATGCATTACTAGACCTACTGATTACTAACAATATAGACCTGATCGCGGATGTGGAAATATGGGGCAAATTAGGAAACAGCGACCACAGGTCAATTAGTTTCAGTATAAATCACAGAAATAGGAATCACAAAGGTAATACAAAGACACTGAATTTAAAAAGAGACAACTTCCCAAAATTCACTCTTTGCTAGAAGATATCCTAGGAACAAAGAACACGGAGGAAAAATGGGAGTGATTTAAGAGCATACTAAATGAAGGTATTGGACAATGCATTCCAATGGGAAATAAATTTAAAAGAGCTAATAAAAATCCCGGGTGGCTCCACTCCAACGTAAAAATGCATATAAAAGCAAAGGTAAAGGCCTTCAAAAAATACAAGGCTGAGGGGTCATTGTCAGCATTTCAACTTCACAAAGAATGCAATAAGAAATGTAAGGGTTCAATCGGGGCGGATAAGATAGAACACAAAAGGCAGGCACATAGCAGAGGAGAGTAAAAGGAATCTCAAGAAACTCTAAGTATATGAATAGTAAGAAGGGGAGGCCAGACTTCACAAGGGAAACGACGGGGGGGGGGGGGGGGGGGGGGGGGCATACAGTAACCAAGACTGAAATGTTAATTTTCATAGCACATACATAACAAAACTGTGTTGCGCTTCCAAAATAACTACCACTAAATCCTTAAATGAGAATAAATGATTATCTTGCAATGTAGCAAGATGCTGAGTGCACAATCAAATATTTGTGTTCCCCGACTGGGAATAGTGAACAATACACAATAATGAAATATACGTGTTCCCTAAATGGGTATAGTGAACAATAATAAAGATAAAGTCCACACACTCAAAAAAAAAATTAATTGAATGCACAAATCTAATCTTCAGAGTCTTCTGCACGAAAACGCTAAAAACACCACTAGTGCAAAAACGTTGAAAAATGCAAGTGCTCTCCTCCACCTCAATATCCTAGCCGCTCACCTCACGTTCTGACCCCTGTTTCACCAGAAGGTCAGAAAAAGCAGGTGAAACAGGGGTCAGAACGTGAGGTGAGAGGCTAGGATATTGAGGAGGAGGAGAGCACTAGTGGTGTGTTGTGCGTTTTCGTGCAGAAGACTGAGGATTAAATTTGTGCATTTGGACTCTTATTTTTATTTAATTCATTTTTTTGAGTGTGTGGACTTTATCTTTATTATTGTTCGCTATTCCCATTTACGGAACATGTATATTTCTTTATTGTGTATTGTTCACTATTCCCAGTCAGGAAACACAAATATTTGATTGTGCACTCAGCATCTTGCTACATTGCAAGTTAATTATTTATTCTCATTTAAGGATTTATTGGTAGTTATTTTGGAAGCGCAACACTGTTTTGTTATGTATATTCTATATGTGAAGTGAATGCATATTCTGAGTGTGCAGCATCCAGGTGGGGGTTTTTTTTTGGTGGGATTTTGTTATATCGCCTATTACACATATATTATTATTATTTGCGCTGATAGAAATTTGTTTTATAATTTTCAGTGCATGTCACAGGAAGCACCCTCATGGATAACAGAGGACAGAATTAGAAATAGACTTGGCAACGCAAGGATGTGGAAACCTAGCAATACGGCCTAAACAAATGAATGGGGCGGGCAACTACATGGCAAATGATGCAATTTAATGTTGAAAAATGTAAAGTAATGCATTTGGGTACCAAAAATATGCAATTTACTCTCTAGGGAGAGAAACTCTGGGGGAATCTAGGATGGAAAAGGACCTGGGGGTCCTAGTAGATGACAGGCTCAGCAATGGCATGCAATGTCAAGCAAAGCCAACAGACAATTGGCATGCATTAAAAAGGGGATTCACTCCAGAGATAAAATGATAATTCTCCCACTATACAAGACTCTGGTCCGGCTGCACCTGGAGTATGCCATCTAGTTCTGGGCACCAGTCCTCAGGTGGGATGTGCTGGAACTGGAGAGGATCCAGAGAAGGGCAACAAAGCTAATTAAGGGACTGGAAGATCTTGGCTATGGGGAAAGACTACAAGCATTGAACTTATTATTTCTGGAGAGGAGACGATTGAGAGGGGATATGATATCAATGTACAAATACCGTTCTGGTGACCCTTGCATAGGGAAAAAACTTTTCATTGAAAGTGAATTTAAAAAGACACGTGGCCATTCATTAAAATTAGAAGTGGTTTAACCTTAAACTGCGCAGAGGGCTCTTTACTGTCAGAGCGGCAAGGATGTCGAATTCTCTTCCAGAAGCAGTGGAATCAGCAGGGAGCATAGATAACTTCAAAAAACTATTTAGATGGGTACCTTAACGACCACAACATACAGGGGTATACAATGTACTATTAACATAAACGCACACACACAGGTTGTGCCTTTTTTTCCAGCCTCACCAACTATGTAACTATGTACAGCTTTATTCCAAAATGGATTAAATTCATTATTTTCCTCAAAATTCTACAAACGTGAAAGAAGTTTGTTTGCAATCTTTGCAAATTTATTAGAAATAAAAATTGAAAAAAAAAATCACATGTACATAAGTATTCACAGCCTTTGCCATGACACGCAAAATCGAGCTCAGGTGCATCCTGTTTCCACTGATCATCCATGAGATGTTTCTACAAATTGATTGGAGTCCACCTCTGGTAAATTCAGTTGATTGGACATTATTTGGAAAGGCACACACCTGTCTATATAAGGTCCCACAGTTAACAGTGCATGTCAGAGCACAAACCAAGACATGAAGTCCAAGGAATTGTCTGTAGACCTCAGAGACAGGAATGTATCGAGGCACAGAACGGTGGAAGGGTACAGAAACATATCTGCAGCATTGAAGGTCCAAGTGAGCACTGCGGACTCCATCATCTGTAAATGGAAGAAGTTGAGAATGACCAGGACTCTTCCTAGAGTGGGCCGCCTGGCCAAAGTAAGGGAGGTGCCCAAGAACCCAACGATCACTCTGAGAGAGCTCCAGCATTTCTTTGTGGAGAGAGGAGAACCTTCCAGAAGAACAACCATCTCTGCAGCACTCCACCAAGAAGGCCTGTATGGCGGAGTGGCCAGATGAAAGCCACTCCTCAGTAAAAGGCACATGACAGCCCGAATGGAGTTTGCCAAAAGGTACCTGAAGGACTCTCAGACCATGAGAAACAAAATTCTCTGGTCTGATGAAACAAAGATTGAACTCTTTGGCCTGAATGGAAAGCGTCATGTCTGGAGGAAACCAGGCACCGCTCATCACCTGCCCAATACCATCCCTACAGTGAAGCATGGTGGTGGTAGCATCATGCTGTGGGGATGTTTGTCAGTGGCAGGAACTGGGAGACTAGTCAGTATCGAGGGAAAGATGAGTGCAGCAATGTACAGACATCCTTTTTTTAAATCAAACATGTTTTATTTGAAATATAAAAACATACAGCTTATGAAAACTTGGTACAAAAACAAAGTCCATCACAGGTATTTCAAGGTACAAGGTATTTAGTAACATATGTTTGCAAGGCCATGGTAGACATCAGGGGTATAGTGGAAACCTAGGAACATTGCAGGCATAGCCTTACGTCACAGGCCCCAGTCCAGTGGGTGAGCGGCCTCTCTGTCTTCAAAGAACAGTGTGGTATTGATATCAATAATCTACGTGCAGGTGGCAGACTCCTGAAGCCATCTATCCCATATCTTATAGTATTTGTCTGGGCACGCTCTGTTAATGTAGATAAACTTATTATACGGGAGGGTGTTGTTGACCTCCGTTTTCCAATCCATAATGGTCGGGCAGCCCTCATCCATTTCCTAGCCACTATCTTTCGGACCGAGAACAAGGTCTCCCAGAGGAATATCTTAGTGTATTTGTCGGTCGAGTCCGGTAGTATTCCAAGAAGGCACATTTTTGGGTCAAGTGTGGCTGGGGAGCCCATGGTGTCGTGGAGGAATGTCACCACCTGCGACCACAGTCTTTGTATATCAGGACACGACCAAATAAGGTGTGTAAATGTGCCTGTTTCCCTCCCGCACATCAGGCATGTGGTGGTCTGTGAGCTCCTATATCTCGCGACCCTAAGGGGAGTAAGGTATGCCTGGTGGAGAATTTGAGTGAGCCTATCCGACAGTTTGGGTGAGACAATTTTACATGCTTCCAGGGCTTCGTCCCATTCCTCATCTTCTATAGGACCCACCATTCTCTCCCACCGAGATTTAAGACTATATGCCAGTTTAGTGGATGTCGGGGTGGTGAGTGTGCAGTAGCACGCTGAAATCAGTTTTTGGGGATCCGTGCTTTTAACTAGTGCCATAATAACATTAGGAGTGGGGGGGGGGGGGAGGAGGTAAATTGCGATTGAGCTGCATGTTTAACCTGTAAGTACCTGTAATGCATATGACTGGGGAGTGCAAACTCCTCAGAGAGCGCATCAGGTAAGCCAAAGATTAACATCTGGGGGGCGTGGCTTGGCGATGGCCGTGTAGAGACGTGGTGTGGAGGAGCTCCCGGCCTGATCCAGCCTAACCAGACCAAAAACCACCTATATCGCAAAGTGAGAGCGGCATGAGCAGCACCAACAGGTGCAGGACACGGTCGGCTACAAGAGGGACCAGAAATCCCGCATCCCAGCCCGGGATAACTCGGTACTTCAGAGGCAACCAAGGAACACCAGCAGGAGGCGCCATTGCGACCGTGCCACGTGTTGACAAAGCGGGGACTAGGAGACCCACTGGGGATAAAGTCAACTCATCGGTGCCAGTAAACCCTGCAGAAACCGTAGAAAGACCCGGTGCAGCAATGGCAAGCCCTGCCCGACACCAGCAATCCATGGATGAGGACTTACGCAACATGTTACGGGCCCTACCTACACAGGCAGATATTGAAGCGCTGCCCACGAGGGCAGACATAGAAGGCCTCATACAAAGAATTGAGGAGGCCCACAACAGAGATATCCAGGAAGTGCGAGAAGAACTACACGAAGTAGAGGAGCGGGTATCCTCCGGAGAGTCTCAGTTGGCGGCGCTGACATCCAGGGTACAAAACCTGGAACAAGCCCAGGATACGAGCGCCAAGACAGCCCAAGAGATGCAGTTGCGCCTGGAAGAAATTGAGGACTGCAGCCGCCGCAATAATTTGCGGCTAAGAGGGATCCCGGAGGCGACCGGTTCGGAGGACCTAGCCGCAACAGTAACGGCAATACTACACACCTTACTGGAGAGCCCACCACCCACACTGGAATTTGATCGGGTACATTGCACACTGGGCCCCAGGTCGACTGATCCAGAGAGACCCAGGGATGTATTGTGCCGTCTCCACCGCTGCTCCCTAAAGGAAACATTACTGCGCAAGGCCTGGGACCGCGGGGAAATTGACTTTGATGGCGCATACCAAATTTTACCGGACCTTTCCAGAGCAACCTTGCAAAGACGTGCCATGCTAAAACCGGCTCTTGAAGTTGCCAGAAGTCGCGGATGCACATACCGGTGGGGATACCCCCTGGCGGTATCATTCCGCAATGACTATGCATCGTTCACTATGCGCTCAGTGGAGGACCTTCCTGCTTTTTTCTCCTTTATAGGCGCGGAGCCGATCACCGTACCAGACTGGCTGGCACCTCTACCGAGACCATCTGGACGGACGGGGACAGCACGAAGCGGCCCATACCTTCCCGCTCGTCAGCAGCGACCACGAGGAAGAACCCGATCCGCTGGTACCGATGGGACACGTGAGTCATAGACAAACCCAGAACACAGCCCTAAGCAGTAAGTTTATCATTGCCCCACTCGGCCACATTGCCACTGAGCTGACAGCCATCACTGCCTCCTGATGCCCTGCGTCACGGTTCCCCCGGCCTGATACCATGCGGGAGACGGCCGGAGGCCACCCAGACCATAATTATTACTAGCTCACCTTGTATCGCCCCATACCGGCTCGACCCGCTCCATGGAAGGCATCCGCCACAGAGACTCTGCACGCTATGCCCTGCTATGTCCTGTTAGTAAATCGGACACATGACTAAATCACACCGCAGCCCCACCCGTGTGCAGGTTGCCAGTGGCAACATGCCCCCCCGCTCCGGACCACCGACTAAGGTAATCTTAGGACATGGACTGCCACAGAGACTCTACATGGCTTCCCCATTTTTACCCATCTACAGTACCCTGGCGTGATCCTCCTAAGTAACACTCGCTATGAACCACTCCAGGTCCGCACAAGATCACCAGATGCTGTATTTGTTACCAAAGGAAGACGGATGGGTCATCCCAGGAACTGACAAGGCAGAAAGAGTTAATCCTGGCAATATAACGGGACGGGACGGGAGGGGGGGGCGGCAGCAACCTGGTTACACGACTGGGTTGTCTCTGGAACAGATGGAGACCGCACTAGAACTTACAAGGTGGACATAGTCATGCTGATACAGGGCAAACCACCGCCCCCGTTGGGGCATAGACAGAGAGAAGAAATATGGACATGTGGGGCGGGATAGGTGTAGGTGATGAGAGGGGCGGGGGGGGGGGGCAGGGGAGAAGGTCACAGAAGGGTTAAATGTTGTTTCTTGCTGTGCTCAACCCGTAAGTACTTCAATGCAAGGGCTGATTGAGGGGTTAAAGTTATTTGTTGTATCATACTGCTGGTTTGGTCATGCATGCTCTGGGAAACGTCTATACCTATGTTATTGTTCAAAACACGTGAATTTGGTTCTATTCCACATTTTGAATAGAATTACATGCTCCTATATACATTACCTCTTGCAGCCGTATATACCCGTTCTCACCCACCTAGCAACAAGAGGTCTGGGGGGCCCGGGGAGGGGGGGAGCTCCCCCCGTTGGTCCATCGCTAGACACACTCCCAAATAGGTCACAGTCTGTCGGCTGCTGCCGGTGGACGTTCACACAGCGAGTCAGCTGTTAATTTAGGGTGCACATCCGCAGGACGGAGTGCACCGAAAGCATATTTGCTTAGTAGACACCTAGGAATAGGTGGTAAGTCTACCCTCAACCTATACCTTTACTCACTTTTCTCTTTCTTTTTCTCTTTTTTCCTAAACTTTCTCCATACCTAACCTTACTCCATCCTACCTTTCCTGACCCCCACCCACCACACCCCCCTGCTCCTGTACAGCCATGGAAGCGATACAAATTGTCTCACTAAATGCAAAGGGACTTAATGTCCCTGAAAAAAGAAAGATGCTACTACATGACATGAAACGACTGAGAGCAGATACAGTGGTGTGAAAAAGTGTTTGCCCCCTTCCTCATTTCCTGTTCCTTTGCATGTTTGTCACACTTAAGTGTTTCGGAACATCAAACCAATTTAAACAATAGTCAAGGACAACAGAAGTAAACACAAAATGCAATTTGTAAATGAAGGTGTTTATTATTAAAGGTGAAAAAAAATCCAAACCATCATGGCCCTGTGTGAAAAAGTGATTGCCCCCCTTGTTAAAACATACTATAACTGTGGTTGTCCACACATGAGTTCAATTTCTCTAGCCACACCCAGGCCTGATTATTGCCACACCTGTTCACAATCAAGGCATCACTTAAATAGGAGCTGCTTGACACAGTAAGGTCCACCAGAAGATCCTTAAAAGCTACACATCATGCCGAGACGCAAAGAAATTCAGGAACAGTTGAGAAAGAAAGTAATTGAGATCTATCAGTCTGGAAAGGGTTATAAAGCCATTTCCAAAGCTTTGGGAATCCAGCGAACCACAGTGAGAGCCATTATCCACAAATGGCGAAGACATGGAACAGTGGTGAACCTTCCCAGGAGTGGCCGGCCGCCCAAAATTACCCCAAGAGCGCAGCGACGACTCATCCAAGAGGTCACAAAAGACCCCACAACAACGTCCAAGGAACTGCAGGCCTCACTTGCCTCAGTTAAGGTCAGCGTTCATGCCTCCACCATCAGGAGAAGACTGGGCAAAAATGGCCTGCATGGCAGAGTTCCAAGGAGAAAACCACTGCTGAGCAAAAAGAACATCAAAGCTCGTCTCAATTTCTCCACAACACATCTTGATGATCCCCAAGACTTTTGGGACAACATTCTGTGGACCGATGAGACAAAAGTGGAACTTTTTGGAAGGTGTGTGTCCAAGTATATCTGGCGTAGAAGGAACACTGCATTTCAGAAAAAGAACATTATACCAACAGTAAAATATGGTGGTGGTAGTGTGATGGTCTGGGGCTGTTTTGCTGCTTCAGGACCTGGAAGACTTGCCGTGATAAAAGGAACTATGAATTCTGCTGTCTACCAAGAGATCCTGAAGGAGAATGTCCGACCATCTGTTCGTGTACTCAAGCTGAAACGAACTTGGGTTCTGCAGCAGGACAATGATCCTAAACACACCAGCAAGTCCACCACCGAATGGCTGAAGAAAAACAAAATGAAGACTTTGGAGTGGCCTAGCCAAAGTCCTGACCTGAATCCTATTGAGATGTTGTGGTATGACCTTAAAAAGGCCGTTCATGCTCGAAAACCCTCTAATGTAACTGAATTAGGACAATTCTGCAAAGATGAGTGGGCCAAAATTCCTCCAGGACGCTGTAAAAGCCTCATTGCACGTTATCGCAAATGCTTGGTTGCAGTTGTTGCTGCTAAGGGTGGCCCAACCAGTTATTAGGTTTAGGGGGCAATCACTTTTTCACACAGGGCCATGATGGTTTGGATTTTTTTTCACCTTTAATAATAAACACCTTCATTTACAAATTGCATTTTGTGTTTACTTGTGTTGTCCTTCACTATTGTTTAAATTGGTTTGATGTTCCGAAACACTTAAGTGTGACAAACATGCAAAGGAACAGGAAATGAGGAAGGGGGCAAACACTTTTTCACACCACTGTATTGTGCTAATACAAGAAACACATTTTAGAGAAAGAAATTTTCCGATCCTGAAAAATAGACACTACCCGACGGTTTACCACTCCACCCATACAGACGCTAAGTCTAGAGGAGTATCCATCCAGATTGCAGCAAGGGTTCCATGGACGCTAGTTAATCAGAAGACAGACCCAGCTGGGAGGTTTTTGTTTCTAAAAGGGCTGATCGGAGGAGAAAAGGTGACTATTGTGAACCTTTATGTCCCGAACAACCAACAAGATTCCTTCATTAAAAAACACTTAGAGACCCTCCGAAATTTCGCAGAAGGACACCTTATAATAGGGGGAGACCTAAACACGTCGCTAAACCCGACAGAGGACACATCTACAGGGACCTTCTCGTTCCCTAGAGGGGCGCGGAAAGCAATCCACGCAGCATTACACGATGCGAGACTGGTAGACACCTGGCGTTTCTCTTTCACCCCGGTGAGAGAGACTACACGTTTTTCTCCCACACACATCAAATATATTCAAGAATAGACTACTTTTTGATCCCCCACCACCAGCTACATGCGGTTAAAAACACGACCATAGGCTCCATCACATGGTCTGACCACGCACCAGTGACAATGTCATACGCATTAACGGACCACACCACAAAACAAAAACAAACATGGAGACTTAACGACAGCCTACTCCACGACCCAGAAACCATAGCAGACGTCACGAAAGAATTGGGCCACTACTTCCGCACGAACACTACCCCCGACTGTAACATGGGGCTTGTATGGGAAGCACACAAAGCAGTGATCCGAGGAGTGCTTATAAAACATGGGGCAAGGATCAAGAAACAGAGAACAACACAGATAGAGGAGCTACTAGACAAACTTCAGAAATTAGAAGTGGAACACAAACAGACACCATCCAGGACAGTAGGTAGCGCTCTGGACGAAACACGTACAAAACTGACGGACTTACTCCTATTTAAAGCCAAGGCAGCACTGCAGATCTCACGTAGACAGGCATATGAGTCAGGAAATAAGTGCGGTAGACTACTGGCGCAATCATTGATAGCACAGACAGTAGCCTCCTACATACCACACATACACAACCCGTCAGGACTGAAAAAAACATTACCCAAACAGATAGCCCAGGAGTTTAAGTCGTATTATGAAGCCCTATATAACCTGACCACTACGCGGCCATCACTAGCTCAGGTGAGGGAATACATCAGAAACTCCAAGATGCCCACCTTGGAGACGGAGACGTGCCAGCTTCTAGAAGAACCTATAACCCTGACAGAATTGCAAGGAGCGCTAGCAAACTCCAAAAAAGGCAAGGCACCGGGGCCAGACGGTCTCACGACCCACTACTACCAGACGTTCCTCCCATCACTAGGCAACCATTTAGTAACGCTCCTAAACGACCTCGGTAAGGGGGGGAGATTACATGACACCACGCTACAGGCCCAAATAGCAGTGATACCAAAGGAAGGGAAGGACCCGGGACAGTGCGGGAGCTACCGTCCGATATCTCTGCTGAACACGGACCTGAAGCTGTTCACAAAGAGCCTGGCCATGAGACTCCAATCGCATGTTCCTCACGTTATTCACCTGGATCAGGTGGGCTTCGTGTCGTCAAGGGAAGCGAGAGACAATACCACGAAAGTGTTAAACCTGTTACACCACACAACCCTCACCAAAACTCCAAGTGTCTTTGTCAGCACTGATGCTGAGAAAGCCTTCGATAGGGTGAACTGGGATTTTATGTTTACCACACTGAAACATATGGGCCTTAGATCTACCATGTTAAACTGGGTGACAGCAATATACACAATGCCAGCGGCAAGAGTAAAAGCTAACGGAATCCTATCAGACCCCTTCCTGATCAGAAATGGGACACGACAGGGATGTCCACTCTCATTTATCCTCTTCGCACTTTCACTAGAACCGTTTTTGGCCCACGTTAGGGGGAACATAATTATTACAGGGATACTAGTACAACAAAATCAATACAAGGTATCGGCGTACGCGGACGACCTAATGTTTACCCTCTCAAACCCGATAATCTCTCTCCCCAATTTGCTAGAAGAATTTAAAACTTACGGCGCATTGTCAAATTTAAAAATTAATTTTTCAAAATCGGAAGCGATGGGGGTAAACATTCCACCAGCCCAATTGTCACGTCTCCAATCCAGCTTTAAGCTGAAATGGACGACATCAGCTCTGAAATATCTAGGCACGTTAATTCCCCAAAATTTCACGAAAATCTATGACCTGAACTTCCCCCCACTCCTACAAAAAGTCAGGATACTACTGCAGAAGTGGCAAACCGGCCTACATTCGTGGCTGGGACGCTGCAATATCCTAAAGATGTCCATCCTCCCAAAATTTCTGTACCTAATGCAGGCCCTCCCTATACACATCCCGCACACCTATTTTAAACAGATACAATCCCTATTCACACAATTCGTCTGGGCTGGAAAAAGGCCGAGACTATCTAACGGGCTTTTAGTCCTCCCCAAACAGTTTGGTGGCTTAGCCCTGCCTAACATACAAGCCTACTACCAAGCAGTCCACCTGGGCAGACTCCTGGACTGGTGTCGTCACCAGAAGACCAAACTGTGGACCCAGGTGGAACAGGCCCAAAGCACGGCGCCTCTTCAGGGCACTCCATGGTGCTACCCGGGAATACCACCAGAAACTAAAAAACACCCGCTGATAGGGAACACGGCAAAGATATGTGCACACCTCATCTCTCTGAGAGGGATCTCTACTCCGGACTCGCCAATCTACCCGATATTGGGAAATCCCCTATTCCTTCCAGGCATGGGAAATGGCCCCTTTAGACATCTAGCAGAATCAGGCATACACCAAGCCCAACACTTCAGCTCGGGGGGGAGGTGGAAGTCAGTAGAAGAACTAACAGACCCAACGGGCCAGTACGGCCTAGATTTTATGAGAGCCCTACAGATCCATCACTTTCTCAGGACCATCCCACCACCCCCGGACTGTGGCCAACAATTCACAGCACTGGAGGACATGTGTAATGATACGGGACCCCTTCCTCACACACTATCCTTAACGTACACCCTTGTGAACAGCCCCGCAGGAGACTTTGTACCACCGGGCATACTCAAATGGGAAGAGGAACTAGGGACTCAGTTTAGTCCCACCAAAAGACAACACATCCTCCAATATACCCATAAAACATCTATCTGTGCCAAATCCCAGGAGACTAATTATAAGATCATGTCTAGGTGGTACAGAACCCCGGTACTGTTACATAAGTTCTTCCCGGCGACGTCAGATCTCTGCTGGAGATGTCAAAATGAGAAAGGGACCCTGCTGCATATCTTTTGGACATGTCCAAAGATACAGCATTTCTGGAAGGTTATTCGTGAGACATTACAAAAGCACACAGAAAGGATCATCCCAGATGACCCAGCATTCTTCCTCCTCCACGCGAATGACATACCCAACAGAAAGTATAAAAAATCGGTAATACGCCACCTACTTGACGCCGCTAAGGCATGCATTCCACTATGCTGGAAGTCCCCCCTCCCACCATCCATTGACCTATGGCTCCAGAAAGTTGACGACATTAGAAGGATGGAAGACCTCATCCTCACGGCGCAAAAAAGACAGGAGACCTTTACCAAAACCTGGCAAGTATGGACCATGTTCATATATTCCACAGAAGGCCAAACACTGCGCGGCTCCGTAACAAACCCCTGAGACGGGAAGACACAGACCCCGACATAGATACACAACAATGGGGAAACAGGTTAAATGAAGGCTTATAATAATTCCATCCATTTACTCGATGCTCCATGGCTGCAGGCGGCCTCCTACCCACACCCACCCCCTACCCTCCCACCCTCCCTCCTCTCTCTTACCCCACTCTACTTCCCCCCTTACCCACGCTTTACGCCCTCTCTATTTCTCCTTTCTTCTCTTTCTGCTCCGGCTTCCCCCCGCCGAGACCCCAAACCACGATAAACCCCCCAATGTTTAAGGGGAGCCGTGGGGAGGGATTGGAGGAGGGGGGAACCCTATACAAATAAGCAAATAGAAAAAGGAAAATAAGGAACGTGGGCTGCTGACGCACGCCCAGACCACTTAAAATACCAGATGACCTAGTCAAACAGATGATAGAGTTCTTCTCACAGATCCCACCAGGAGACAAGGTCTCTCGTGCTCCCTCTTAACCGAGCACACAGCATCTATGCCCTGTAGAGGAAGAAGAAAGAGTCCCCGATAGGACATATACAGTGATCCTGCCAACTATTTACACAGGGAGAGAAACCATGAGGAACAACCAGTTGTACATACCTGTTGTCTTTACTGTTTGTAGATCGATGTCTGTATTATATATTGTATTGATATGTATATTGTTGGTCCAGACAGACCATGTTCCAAAGTTAAATAAAAAAAAAAAAAAGATTAACATCTGGAATCTGGAACATCTGAAAGTCTACATAAGTTGTAGGACGTATTACAGCCAGGCATAAAGCCAGCCTGATCTATGGGTATTATAGAGAGTATTACTTGGTTTAACCTCATGGATAACACTTTTGCTAAGATTTCAATGTCTACTTGGAGTAGAGATATAGGGCGGTACGAAGCCGGGTGTCCCGGATCTTTCCCCTGTTTTGGGATAAGGACTATTGTGGCTTCCCTCATGGAGGGCGAAAGGGAGAAGGTTTCAAATTCATTGTTATATAGTTGCAAAAGTTTTGGGGCTAGCACTTCCCCAAACTGTGAATAGAACTCAAAATCGGCAGGCCGTCTGAGCCCGGTGATTTGGACCTGGCAAAGCTGGCTCTGGTCTGTTTGGTCTGTCACTGTCGTCTGGTACAGGTCTGCATAGAAGTCTCTGAATTTATTAGTGATTGCCTGGGGATCAGTAATCCGTTGGCCCTCCTGTCCATGAAGGGTAATCACCACCGGGGGTCTGTCTTCACAGTGCACTATGTAGGCTAACAATTTCCCTGCCTTTTCTCCATATTCAAATAGTTTTTGTTTGGAGAAGAACAGCTTCTGCTTGGCCTTTGTGTACCGTAGTTGGGTAGCCACCCTGGTATGCAATTTAAGTCTGGCTGCTGTCTCTGAACTGGGATTGGTGGCAAATTCTCTCTCTGTGGAGGACAGGTCAGAAATAGCTTTATCTAAGGCACTTGAGGAGTCAGCTTTAATCCTGTTAATAGCGGAGGCGAGGGTCGTGCGAGCATATGCTTTAAATGAGTCCCAGACTGCCGCAGCAGAGGCAGTCTGCTCATTGTCTAGAAAGTATTTTTTCCAGAGATCTGAAAGCTCGTCCTCCACCGGCAACAGCGACAGCCAGAACGGGTTCAGTCTCCAGGGCCTCAGTGGTTTGTCCAGTGGAATGCTCAGTGTCACCCAATATGGGCTGTGGTCAGATAAAAGTCTAGGCTCGAATACTGCCTCCAATAGTCATGGTGTGAGGGTGTTTGAGATGAGGATGAGATCGATACGGGACATGGAATTATGTGCGGGAGAGAAACAGGAATAGGACCTATCGAGGGGATATTTATATCTCCACGTGTCAGCTATGTTGAAAGCGGTTAATAAATGTGCAAGATTGGTTTGTCTGGCGCTCCCCCCCCCCCGTTTGTTGGGGTGTTTGAAGTCTGTCGAGGTTGGGGTGGAAGAGTATTATTAAAGTCTCCCAACCAAAGCACAGGGATCGTGGGGGGGCCTAGTCATAAAGTTAAGTCCCTCTTTGACCAAGGTCATACAGAATGGTGGGGTATATACATGGCCATGAGCAAAAATTGTTCCCCATACAGTTTCGCATGGAGGAACACGTATCTACCATGCGGGTCTGTAACTACCTCCAATGGTTCAAAGTTGACCGATTTGGCGATAAGTACAGAGACGCCCCTAGCATGCGTTGTATAGGTAGAATGATATGCCCAACCCACCCATGGGCGACGGAGGGCCATCTGGAGCCTGCCTTCAACATGTGTTTCAACCAGCGCTATAACATCCGCCCTCTGTTTTTTTAGGAACGAAAATGCTGCTGAACGTTTCACTTTTTCACGCAGGCCCCTGACGTTCCACGTCATAATTTTAAGGGTGGTCATGTCACTGCCTGTAAAGAATATTTCCGTACAGGAGTCGTCTGACCTGAGTCCCTCTGCAGCAGAATATGACCCCAGGTTTCATGTAAAAGTGCACATACCCTCTGACAATGCATAATAACCTTACTCATACATAATAGTGCAATACCTTTTAAGCTGTACCATCAATACATTCTGAAGCTGTAAAACATAGTTAGAACAAAACCCCTCCCCCCACCCCGCCCTGCACCCACCCCAACATGTGCGGGCATGTCCCGTAAACTCGCACAAACTACCCCCTGGAAGTCCCATTACTGTAAACCGCAGTATTATCTTAAGTAAAAGAAAAAAAGAAAAAAGGTGACGGTGGCTGTTAAAACGCAGCCCCTGAGTGCATCTAAAGGAGCTGAGTACAGGGCAGCAACATGAATTTAGCTGGATTATTCGGCAGAGAAAAATGTGTGGAAGTTCAGCAATTTGCACCCAGGGCCGTCCACAACAAATGGGATAGGGAGTTCCAGGGGTTGATGGGGTTTATACATCGCTGCACTGTGCAGGCTTCCATAGGGCCAACCAGCCGCCATCCCTCCGTTGTTGTAATGTCGGTTAAAGGAAAAGGGGTGTGTAGGAGGATCCATCAAAAAAAATTGTCAGATGAACAAAAATACCAAACTTTAGTGAGGTGAGATGGCTGTTTGGTAAGTGGCTTCCCCCCCGGGGGAGGTAGATGTCCAAAGTGCAAACTTGCTGTAATACATCCTAATAGATGAACCACCACTCCCTCTCTCCTCTGCTAGCAGGTGCTGCAGCCTCCTCTGGGCCAATGTAATAAGGGTGGCAGGCTCGGGTGTACAGGCCAGCAACAATGTAGAGGTGTCCGCAGGCCTGCATTTGGAGTGTGTGCCAGCACCCAGCAAGGTGGACAAATACACATGGGGAGGAGAGGGGGAACAGAGCAGGACAAGGAACAAAAAAGGAGTAGTTGTTACAGGGGGGGGGAGCACATACAGTGGGTTAATACCCTCTCACCAGGCAGGTAGCAGTTGTAGATTCAATCAGCTCTGTCCGGGGCCGGTCTATGTTCCAGCCATGCAATGACCTCGCGTGGATCTTCAAAAAACAGTACTCTGTTATCACTTTCAATCCGAAGACGAGCAGGGAATAGCATGGAGTACTTTATCTGGCCAGCGCGGAGCATCCTCTTCGCTTCCATAAAGCCTTGGCGCCGTTTTTGAATTTCTACATTACATTAACTGCAATGTGACTCTTAACCTGCAGGTGTCGTGATGGTACCCCCACATAGACTTGCACTTGCCAGAATATATTGACCCCATTTATTAAGTAGGTCAATAAACGTATTTTTTGCTCAATGTCCTCTTTTCACCAATCACCATCCAAGAGGTCTCAGATCTATTACAAACTCTGTGGGGAAACAATTCCATGAAGAATGATTTATTGCGCAGCAGAATATTTTAATAAAATCCAAAATCAATAAAATCTATTGCCATTCCACTCGCATGTATGCCTATTTCCTGGTGGTGGAATGCACACTGCTTTGGTTTTTACGACTAGATACACTGGGTGCCGGCAGAGGCACCATACACGTGAGTGGAACTGCAATAGTTTTCATTTATTTTGGATTTCAATCAAATATCCTGCTGCACAATGAAACCTTCTTTATGGATTTTTTTTCTCCTAAATTGGAGCGGTTTGGCTGAAGAGTTTGTGAGCGATCTGAGACCTCTTGGATGTTTGGTGTAAAGAGAGGACCTTGGGCAAAAATGGTGTATATTATTAAATCAAATTTTCCACACCCCTTTCCACTCGTGTGAAAAATAAGGGGTGGCGAGCATAGGTTGCCTCTGAGAGGGGGGGGAGGTTGAGCACCGCCGGCATGCAGGGTTGAATGGGAGCCGCTCTCCCAGCGATCGCCCCGGGGGAAGAGAGTGTGGAGGAAGAGGATTGCCGGCCAGATCACAGAGCGGGGATAGCCGCTGTAACAGCTTACTGTCATAAACTAGATGTGACCAGAACTGTGTAACAGCGACAGAGTGAACCAGACATAAATAGGTGAAAGTAAGTTTATTAAAGTAAATGCATATAAATGTGAACACAACACCAATACAAACTGAGTGAACAAACCAAACAACCAAACAGTGATAATAAAGCAACCAGCATATGTAGCAAAAGGGAGTACCAGAATCGTAGTCAAGTCAGGCCAGGGTCATAAACAGGAGATCAGTAGATGGGGGGGCCAGGAGTAAACAGACAGGGAACAAGATGGAAGGTTTAGGCTGCAGGGCAAGGATCCAGGAATACAGGAACAGATACAACAGGTTCAGGATACAGTAATCGGGGTTCAGATCAGGATCACAGGTAAACAGGCTGCAGGTCAGGGCACAAGGACAATACCAGGGCAAGGTGTGTGTGCACTTGCCGGGTATTTATACTATAGCTGCTATCAAAGTCAGGTGATGCCTGATTGCAGAAGGTACCGTATATACTCGAGTATAAGCTGACCCAAATATAAGCCGAGGCACCTAATTTTACCACAAAAAAATAGGAAAACGTATTGACTCGAGTATAAGCCTAGGGTGAGAAATGTGCAGCTACTGTAAGTGGAAAAGAGGGTCAATGATGCCCATTTGCATGCCTCACTGTGCCCATTTTCAGCCATAGGTCCCCGAACTTCAAACTTGGTAGTTAAGGGTTCCTAGATGCCCCCTAGCTGCAGCCAAAATTTGGAGTCTCTGGACCCAAAGGGTCCCGAAATGACATTGCTGCAGATGGACACAGTTGACCGATTTTGGGGCCCCATATCTCAGGGTCACTTGGTGCTAGGAACCCCAAATTTGGTGTGCACACCCAGTAGAACTAGCACTACAACATATCCAGTGTTCCTAGCACCAAATGGCCCCGAGATTCGGGGGCCCAAATTCAGTTTGGAAAATGTCAAGCACTTTTCTGCAGCAGAGAATGACATTTTCGGAACCGACTTTGGGGCCCCGTATCTCGGGGCCACTTGGTGCTAGGGTGTATTTTTGCTTTGGATATGTTGTAGTGCTAGGTCCACTGTGTTTGCAGCACTAAGTGGTACCGAGATACGGGGCCCCAAAGTCGGGTCGGAAAATGTAATTCTCTGCTGCAGAAAAGTGCTTGTCTCTAGTATAAGCCGAGGGGGGCATTTTAAGCACACAAAAAATTTGCTGAAAAACTCGGCTTATACTCAGGTATATACGATAATACCTGCTCCACACTGCCAGGATCCTTCCGCTGGTGGACGCTAGTACTGCGGCATAATACCAGCAGTAAAAAGCTTTTCTGACAGCTTCAAACTGCCAGGAGACACCCGCTGATGGACCTCAGTACTGCATGCCAAATGATTGATATTACCAGCGGAGGGAACCTTTCCTGACAGTACCCCCCCTTGAAGGAGCGACCTCCAGAGGCTCCAACTAGCCGTTGCTGGGGAAAGTCCATGGCGTCAAGCCGGGCAGCAGGCAAAGTCACATCAGGTTGGGCAATAAGTACATCAAGCTGGATAGCAGGCACAGGAACCTCAAGCTGAGTAGCAGGCACATCGAACTGGGCAACAGGCACATCAAGCTGGGCAGCCGGCAAAGGCACATCAAGCGGGGCAGCAGGCACAGGCACATCAAGCTGGGCAGCAGGTATGGGCACATCAGGCTGGGCAGCAGGCACATCAAGTGGGGCAGCGGGCATATCAAGCGGGGCAGCGGGCACATCAAGGGCGGCAGCGGGCACATCAAGCTGGGCAGCAGGCACTTCAAGCTGGGCAGCAGGCACGGGGACATCAGGCTGGGCAGCGGACGGGAACACATCAGGCTGGGCAGCAGACAGAGGCTCATCAGGCTGGGCAGCGGAGAGTGGCACATCAGGCTGGGCAGCAGACAGGAACACATAAGGCTGGGCAGCAGAGAGTGGCACATCAGGCTGGGCAGCAGACAGAGGCTCATCAGGCTGGGCAGAAGACAGGAACACATCAGGCTGGGCAGCAGACAGAGGCTCATCAGGCTGGGCAGAAGACAGAGGCTCATCAGGCTGGGCAGAAGACAGAGGCTCATCAGACTGGAACGCTGGCTCTTCAGACTGGAACGCTGGTTCTGGCTCTTCAGACTGGAACACTGGAACACTGGCACCTCGGGCTGGAACTGCCAGGAGACACCTGCTGGTGGACCTCAGTACTGCACACCAAATGATCGATATTATCAGCGGAGGGAACCTTTCCTGACACTTACATTAGAATTGCCGTCTGCTCGCCGTGACACACAGCCCTGCCTCCCGACCCAACGCCTGTGACAGACAGAACGCTGGTCCAATGCTGTGATGTGTTCTGTCTATCGCAGCTGTCGGGTCAGGAGGCAGGGCTGTGTGTCACGGCGAGCGAGAGGCAATTCTAATGTAAGCTGTTACAGCTGGCTATCCCCGCTTTTTGATCTGGTCGTCAATCCTCTTCCTCCACGCTGTCTTCCCCTATAATGATCCAGCTGCCCTCTCTCTTCCCTCTGCACAGGTCATGCTACAATTGTGGGCACAGGTGAGGCTGCAATGGTGGGCATAGGTAAGGCTGCAATGATGGGCACAGGTGATTCTGCGATAGTGGGCACAGGTGAGGCTGCAATGATGGGCACAGGTCACGCTGCAATGATGGGCACAGGTCATGCTGCAATGGTGGGCACATGTGAAGCTGCAATGGTGGGCACAGTTGAGGCTGCAATGGTGGTCACAGGTCACGCTGCAATGATGGGCACTGATAAAGGTTTTAATATTTATTTTTGTAACTTAATTTTGCATAAAACATTTAAGTGCAATTTCATGAGATAATTTATGAGGGCGTGTTTAGGAGCGGTGCAAGGTAGGGACTGAGTGGGGCAACTGGTGGTGAGTAACCCTTAAGGCCGGGCTAGTAGCTCAGGACTTGAAATTTTGAGCCCTATTATTATAATACAGGATTTATATAGTGCCAACAGTTTTCACAGGGCTTTACTATATGAGGGCAAGACAGTACAGTTACAATACGATTCAATACAAGAGGAATCAGAGGGCCCTGCTCATTGGAGCTTACAATTTTTAATTGTGAGGGTCAAGTGATACAAATGGTAATAACTGTGGGGGTGAGCCGATGGAAAAAATAAGGTACAGTTCTTAGGTGGGGGCAGGATAAGCTTCTCAGAAGAGATTGTTTTTTTAGGGATCATCTAAAAGTAAACAAAGTAGGAGACAGTCAGACAGATTGGAGTAGGGAATTCCAGAGGATGGGAGAGGCTTTGTAAGTCGTTAGTTTTTTTTATTTAATTTGTTGAGTGAGCGGATGCCAGTTTAGGGATTGGCAGAGAGAAGAGTAGCAGACACTGACTGCTTGGTAAGGTAGATGAGTCTGTATTTTGCTGGCGTCTCATCCGAAGAATATTTTCAGGTAACTCCGATACCAAAAAATTTGTCATAAATCCTGATTCCTTGCCAATAGCCAATTTCACCCGTATCCTAACTGGTGTGGTTTGCCCTCCCAATTCTTCTACATAAATCAATTCACCTTTGTGATGGGAAGGATTTCCTTTCAAAAGTGTAACTTCAACTCTGGTATCAATTTAAGCCATTACATGTGTAGGAGAAGATGACTTGCGTCATCATACAGTGGCAGGTCCATACGGGGGTCGGTCTCCTGCTGTCACTGCTCTCACTGCTATTACAGGAGACGCACCTTCCCTTCATAAAGGATAAGGAACCTTCCAATCTCCTTTTCTGATTCTCTCCAACTCCTCCCCAGGATAAAAGGATTTGGGTTTGGGTTCATGTTCAGTTTTGGGAATTGGTTTGGGGCTAACAGGAGTTATATGTTCTGTTTTCTCTAATGCCGCGTACACACGATCGGAAATTCCGCCAGCAAAAGTCAGATGAGAGCTTTTGGTCTGAAAATGCAACTGTGTTTATGCTCCATCGGACTTCTGCTGGTGGAATTCCAGCTAGCAAAAGATTGAGCAGGTTCTTAATTTTTCGGTCGGATAAAGTTCCAATCGGCAATTCCGACGCGCAAAATTCCTATGCATGCTCGGAAACAATTTGACGCATGCTCGTAAGCATTGAACTTAACTTTCTTGGCTCATTGTAGTGTTGTACGTCACCGCGTTCTTGATGGTCGAAAGTTCAGCGAACTTTTGTGTGACCGTGTGTATGCAAGCCAAGCTTGAGTGGAATTCCGTCGGAAAAAACATCCAACATTTTTCCAATGTAAAATCCGCTCGTGTGTACACGGCATAAGTCTAGGCTATTGTTATCTTCACTAGGAGTAGTGTTTCTAACCCTGACAGTTTTCCCCACTAAATGTTTCCACCTCTTCGGCATTTCTGCAGTAGAAATCCCATCTATCTCATCTTTAGGTACTCCTGCCTTTAATAGGTCCACCCACATTTCTTTCCTAGAGATAACTAGCCTGGTTTTCTCTTCACCTCCTATCTTCTCTCCCACATTCCCTTTCTTCTCTGTAAAAGTTTTCTGCTTGTATTCTTACTGCCTGGCCTTGACTTTATCTACTGCCCTGACAGGTTTTTTTTGTCTCCTCTAGCTCCCCCAACTGGCTTAAAAGGGTAGTGGCTTCATGAATATTGCTGTTTGATCCCAGGCCTCCCAGCAAGGAAAATAATGGAGCCCTGAGAGTAAATGGTGCAGACTTCATTATCTTAGAGCGCAGAGTAATATCTGAACCCATCCATTCTGGAAACGTATTTAATCCGGTTATACAACCCATCTCACGTAACCTGGAAATACCCTCTCCTACTGATCTCCAGGAGTAGGTATTTTCCAGGTCACTAGGACTAGCGTATACTCAGACTATTCCATCTCTCACGTGGTCTAACAGTGAAAAATTCACACTAAAAACTTAGGCTTTTCGCATTGTCTTACACAATCGTGGATCATGGGTTAACTTTCCCATAGCCACTGCTTCCCTACCTGACAAAACAACACTGTCCGCCCCTTCATCCCACAAACGTAGGAGCCAAATCAATAGGGGCTCCCCGGACCTTTGTTTGTATTGTTTTGTCAGCTTGTGGAGTTCAGTTTGTGTAATCTCCCGTACTTCTTCAAATTCCACATCTCTGGGGTTGCAATATTGCACCTCCCCATCTGCCACATCCTCTCTATCATGTTGCATTTTCCTATGCTTAGTAATGAGGGGTCTGGCACACTTTTTTTTCCCATTGGATAATCATAATCGGAAACATCAAACTCTATCTCCTCACCCTCACTATCATTTGAGTAGAGAACATCCTCCCAATCCCAGTTTTGGGATGTGACAATGGCACGTACCCTGGCTTTACGAACAGGTTTACGGCCCTTCCTTTTCCTTAAGGAATTCATTGATTTGGTCATGAGGGCTGCACACCACTCTTGCAAATCATCAGCCCGACTAGCAGTTGAACAAACACACTCTGAAGAAACTGCTAGCTGGTCTTTTAATACCTTAACTTCTGGCTTTGCCTTCTCCCTTCTATATGATTTGGTATAAAGCAATGGGGAAGAACTGACTCCTATTTCTCTGTGTGTCAGTTTTTATCTTACTGAAAAAAGATAAGAGGACTGTTCAGAGCTGGATTAACTCTTCCTGGAAAGACTGGGCACAGATGACATGAAATCCTATACTGTACAAGGTACAAGCCTTAATTTAAAAAAATAAAATAACATTCGTGTTTACATCCACTTTACATCCAACCCCTTAAGGCTAAAATCTACAAAATGGTCTGAGATTTTATCACCCTAAGTTATATTCAAGGGAGAAACATACTTTACAAATCCTTTAGCAAGAGGCTCCCACTCATTGTCTCTGGCCCAGATAGATAAGCTACACACTTCCTTCTGGCCACCAGAAACTCTGCAGCCTTGCTTTTACTAAACAGCCTATGCAGCATTTTTACCTAGCACAAGCTACACAACCCACCACAGGAAAAAAAAAACAGATCTGCTTCAGTTAAACTTAAGCATAATCCTGGCATGAGCCCCCAATGTTTTGCTTGCGTCTATCTAGCAAGGTTACTTTGCGGTATAAGCAAAGAAGCTGAGAGCTCTACAGTGTGTAAATGTGCTTTTACTATACAAAAATTCTGTACATACAAAACTATTACATAGTTACATAGTGGGCGAGGTTTAAAAAAGATACAAGTCCATCAAGTCCAACCTATGTGTGTGATTATATGTTTGAGCTTCGTGTTCGAGTCGAACCCATGTTCGACTCGAATATCGTCTGTTCGCCCGTTCGGCGAATCCTGAATGTTATTGTCCATTCGCGCCAAATTCGAGTGGCGCGTCACGGCCCATAATTCACTGCAGCATCGCAGTGCATTGCTGGCTGATGATTGGCCAAGCATGCACTATGACCCAAATGCTTGGCCAATCACAGCGCCGTCCATACAGAGTGCCGTAATTGGCCAAAGCCAGGGTGGCTTTGGCCAATTATGGCTCAGGGGCTTTAGTACACGCCCCACACTATATAAGGCCGCCAGCGCGGCGGTCAGAGAGATAGACAGTGTGATTTAATTTAAGAGATATACACAGAGAGACAGTGTGATTTCATTTAAGAGATATACACAGAGAGACAGTGTGATTTCATTTAATTTTGAAGCTGTTGCAAATACAGTGGGTGTATTATGTCATCTGCACAGTGTACACTAGGGATGAGCTTCGAGTTCGAGTTGAACTCATGTTCGCCTGTTCACCGAACAGCGAACAATTTGGGGGTGATCGCGGCAAATTCGAATTCAAATTGCCAGGTTGCGTGCTCGGATAAAGGGTCTGGTATGGATTTTTGGGGGGAACTCCATGCCATATTTTTTATTTTATTTGGCGTGGAGTTCCCCTTAATATCCATTTTTTTTTTTTATTGAAAGCCTGTGGCGTGCAAAACACACTCAAAAACTCACCCGGTGCATAAAAAATGTGCACAACATAAAGAGGTGCGACAAAAAAGTGCAACGGGTACACAAGACCTCTAAAATCAGAGGACCTTGTCCTGAATCCCCCGGGGCGTTAGGCTCCTGACAGGGACAAGGACCGTAAAACTTGGTCTTCCTGGCCGAAACCAGTCAGACCCCGTTCTCTGGAAGGTCTGCCGAAACAGACCCACCCAAATACTAGGTGAGGCTCCCCCGAAGGGAGACCCCAACCCTATGAGAGAGGGCGAACTAAGCCAAAAGGCCATGTCCACCCCCTCCCCGACTTTCAGGACAGGCCCTGGGACCTGTGACCCTACTCATCACACGTGCAACAACCGTGTACCAACAAAAAAATACAAAAAGTGACAAACAAAGGTAATAAATAAAATAAAGTGGGGGAAGGGATAGTGGAGAGGAGAGTGAAAGAAGTGGCCATTGTGTGAAACAATGACCAGGCCCTCCGGCCATCTGCACAGTGTACACGCCTAAAGCTACCCCAATTGCTGCTGTTCTGCACATCCTATCCGTAGGCAGCTGTTGCAAATACAGTGGGTGTATTGTGCCATCTGGGCAGCACACCGACTGCATCATACCGCACAGCTGCGCATGTGCAGGACGCTGCCTCTGCGCGTTATTCCAAAAGTTCTTTGGTGTGGGCTTTTTTTGGGACGAGTGCATCAGATCGCACCGCTGCTATTTGCAACATATGTCTCAAGCATATCTCGCGTGGCCAAAACATCAGCTGCTTAGGCACCACGTGCTTGACCAGACATGTCGACCTGCCATGCAGTTTGTTGGCAAGCGTACCTAAAAGACCCACACCAAAGAACAAAGCGGACCTCTCCTTGCTCCTCATCAGCTGGGATCTACAACCCCACTATACCTTCAGTCCTCTCTGAAACCTGCACTGAGAGGAATGAAGGTGTAGAATTAGGTGTGTCACAGCCAAGTACTTGCAGGCAATCTGCTATCAGTACACCGATGTCCGATTGTACCAGGCAAATTTCCCTGCCCCAGCTGCTGCACCGTCAAAAGAAGTTCACTCCCAGCCATCCACATGCCCAGCGGTTGAATGCTAGCTTGGCTAAATTGCTAGCACTGAACTGCTAGCACTAGCACTGAACTGCTGCCTTTTCAGTTGGTAGACACTGCCCCCTTCTGTGAGTTTGTGGAATGTGCATGTGGAATGTGCATGTGGAAGGCAATGTCTTGGCCTCGCTGGACAGGGCGGTCAGCCTTTGCCTTTAAGGTGCATATTACCGCTGACTCATGGTCCAGCAGGCATGGACAGGGACGTTACCTATCTTTCACGGCGCATTGGGTGACTCTTCTGGCAGCTGGGAAGGGGGACAGGAGCCACACTGGGGCAGAGGTTCGGTCAGCTCTGCAGGGGCAGGCTGAGAGGTGGTTGACGCCATGCCAGCTTAACTCAGGAATGGTGGTTTGCGACAATGGCACCAACCTCCTCTCCGCCCTCCGACAGGGACAACTGACCCATGTGCCCTGTGTGGCTCACGTCCTTAACTTGGTGGTGCAGCGGTTCTTGGGCAGGTACCCGGGCTTACAGGATGTCCTGAGGCAGGCCAGGAAAGTTTGTGTGCATTTCCGCCGGTCATATAATGCCAGTGCTCGGCTGGCTGACCTCCAAAAGGAATATAACCTGCCCAAGAACCGCCTAATCTGTGACATGCCTACCAGGTGGAACTCAACGTTGGCCATGCTGCAGTGGCTGCACATGCAGCAGAGGGTCATCAATGAGTACCTGTGCGACTACGGCACCAGGACAGGGTCAGGGGAGCTTGTTTTTTTTCCCCACGCCAATGGGCCATGATCAGGGATGCATGCACTGTCCTGTCACCATTTGATGAAGCCACGAGGATGGTGAGCAGTGACAGTGCATGCATCAGTGACGCTGTCCCTCTAGTCCACCTGTTGGAGCACACGCTGCGTGGGATAATGGACAGGGCACTTGAGGCAGAACAGAGGCAGGAAGAGGAGGACTTCCTTAACTCTCAAGGCCCCCTTTATCCAGACAGTGTTCCTGCTGGCCCACCGATCACACAGGAAGAGGAGGAGGAGGATTGTGTCAGCATGGAGGTGGAGCCTGGCACTCAGCATCAGCAGCAGTCATTTAGGTATCATTCACAGTCCCAAGAAACCCGTGGACTTGTACGTGGCTGGGAGGAGGTGGCTGCGGATCATGTCATCCTTCGTGACCCAGAGCACTCCGGACCTAATGCCTCAGCTAACCTACGCTGCATGGCCTCCCTGATCCAGCAAAGCCTGCGGAAGGATCCTCGTATTCGTCGGATCAAGGAGGGTGTATCATTACTGGCTTGCAATCCTCCTTGATCCACGTTACAAGGGTAAGGTTGCCGACCTTATCTTGCCATCACAGAGAGAGCAGAGGATGAAACATCTTCGGGAGGCCTTGCAGAAAGGTCTGTGCAACGCGTTCCCAGAGACTGGGAGGTTCCAAATTCCTGGTCCTGGACAACGTGTTGTTGAGGCTTTGGTCAGTCACAGAAGGAGCGGTGGAGAAGGTGGTCGTCTGACCGATGCGTTCAGACAATTTTTTAGTCCGCAGCCCCAAGGTATGATTGTTTCCAGCATGGTTCAGGAATACCTAGGGGCAAGGTCAGACTTGGACACCTTTCCCACCGAAAATCCGCTGGGTTAGAGGGTCTTGAGGGATGGATCACTGGCCAGAGCTTGCACAGTATGCAATTGAGCTACTGGCCTGTCCTGCATCCAGCGTTCTTTTTCGGAACACACATTCAGTGCTGCTAGAGGCTTTGTAACCGATCACAGGGTGCGCCTGTCCACCGACTCGGTTGATTGACTGACCTTCATAAAAATGAATCAGTCTTGGATCACCACCAGCTACCAAGCACCTGATGCTGATGTAACAGAATATTTTTTTTGAAATGTCAGATCCCTTCAACACTGCATATGCTGATGCTGAGTGACTATCCTGTTATGCTGAGTAACTATCCTCTTCCTCCTCAATGATCATGCTGATAGCTTGTAAGAACATTTTTGGTTCTGGGCGCCACCACCAGTGGTTAAGGCCCAAATTTTTTCAGCCCCTGTTTAACTGCAATACGTTCCTGCGCTCCAACTAGAGTATCTGTGAGGGGTTGCAGTGTTGTGGCACCAGCACCAGTGCCTAAGGCCCAATTTTTCAGCCCCTGTTCAACAGGTGCATGTAATTACAATTCTTGATATAATATTTCACAGCAGGGCCTGTACCAGCGTCCACCAAGAGTAACTGTGCAGCACCACCACCAAAGACCCATTTTTTTCTACCACTGTTCAACAATGGCATGTAATTACAATTCTTGATCTAATATTTCACAGCAGGGCCCGTTCCAGCGCCCACCAAGAGTAACTGTGAGGACTTACAGTGTGGTGGCACCAGCACCACCACCAAAGGCCCAATTTTTCTACCACTGTTCAACAATGGCATGTAATTACAATTCTTGATAGAATAGTTCACAGAAGAGCGTCCAGCGCCCACCAAGAGTCACTGTGAGGGCTTACAGTGTTGTGGCAACACCAACACCTTAGGCCCAACTTTCTGCAGAGCATATAGGGCAGGCCTCTACTTTCAAACATCCAACTTACAAACATCTCCTACTTGCAAACGGAAGGAGACAACAGGAAGTGAGATGAAATCTACCCCTAGGAAGGGAAATTCTCTCCTGTAAGGGTTGATATGGGAAAAACGTGTCTCCTCTCCAATCTCCCCTGATGCTTTATTCCAATCCTTGTTTTACAAAAAAAAAAAATTTTCAAAAAACATTTGTCATTGGGACAGAAAGTCCGGTGAAATCTTCTGAAGAGGTGCACAGACAGCAAAAAAAAATGTTACAGGGGTGATAACCCTTCCCTATGTTTTCCAAAAAGCTTAAAAATAGATTTTTGGACTGGAGCTACACTTTAAAAATGTACCAGTTCAAAATTACAAACAGATTCTACTTAACAACAAACCTATACAGTCCCTGTCTTATTTGCACCACCTTTATACTGCTGTTCAGAGTATATAGGGCCTGGGGCCTTTTATTTCTTTAAAAATGTCATTTTGTGCAGGGACTGTTCTAAGCATGGAAAACACGTGCCACTTTACAGGCATACTATAGACACCCCCCAGGTACGATATTTAAAGGAATATTTCACTTTTTTTTTTTCACTTTAAGTGTCATTAATATCAGTGCTTCCGAAAACGGCCGTTTTTAAAACTTTTTTTCGCATTGATACATGTTTCCTGGGGCAGGACCCAGGTCCCCAAACACTTTTTAGGACAATAACTTGCATATTAGCCTTTAAAATTAGCACTTTTTATTTCGAACGTTCGAGTCCCATAGACTTTAATGGGGTTCTAAAGTTTGCGCAAATTTTCAGTTCGTTCGCAGGTTCTGGTGCAAACCGAACCGGGGGGTGTTCGGCTCATCCCTATTGTATGTCAGTATTACATTGTATATCCCTGTATGTTGCGGTCATTCAGGTGCTTATCTAATAGTTTTTTGAAGCTATCGATGTTCCCCACTGAGACTACCACCTGTGGAAGGGAATTCCACATTCTTGCCGCTCTTACAGTAAATAACCTTCTACGTAGTTTAAGGTTAAACCACTTTTCTTCAAATTTTAATGAGTGGCCACATGTCTTGTTAAACTCCCTTCTGCCAAAAAAGTTTTATCCTTATTGTGGGGTCACCAGTACGGTATTTATAAAATCATATCCCCTCTCAAGCGTCTCTTCTCCAGAAAGAATAAGTTCAGTGCTCGCAACCTTTCCTCATAACTAATATCCTCCAGACCCTTTATTAGCTTCTTTGTACTCGCTCCATTCCCAGTACATCCTTCCTGAGGACAGGTGGCCAGAACTGGACAGCATACTCTAGGTGCGGCTGCACCAGAGTCTTGTAGAGCCGGAGAATTATCGTTTTATCTCTGGAGTTGATCCCCATTTTAATGAATGCCAATATTCTGTTTGCTTTGTTAGCAGCAGCTTGGCATTGGATGCCATTGCTGAGCCAATCATCTACTAGGACCCCCAGCTCCTTTTCCATCCTATATTCCCCCAGAGGTTCTCCCCCAGTGTATATATTGTATTAATATTTTTCCACCCAAATGCATTATCGACATTAAACATCATTTGCCATGTAGTTTCCCACCCCATTAATTTGTTCAGAACTTTTTGCAAGGTTTCCACATCCTGCAGAGAAGTTTTTGCCCTGCTCAGCTTAGTATCATCTGCAAATACAGAGATTGAACTGTTTACCCCATCCTCTAAGTTGTTTATGAACAAAATAAATAGGACTGGTCCCAGCACAGAACCCTGGGGGACCCCACTACCCACCTCTGACCATTCCGAGTAATCCCCATTTATCACCACCCTCTGAACTCGCCCTTGTAGCCAGGTTTCAATTCATGTACTCACCCTATGGTCCATGCCAATGGACCTTATTTTGTACAGTAAACGTTTATGGGGAACTGTGTCAAATGCTTTTGCAAATCACAGCATCATAAAAGGTTAATAGATTGGTTTGACAAGAACGATTCTTCATGAATCCATGCTGATTACTGCTAATGATACCTTTCTTGTTACTAAAATTTTGTATATAGTCCCTTATCATCCCTTCCAAGAGCTTGCATACTATTGATGTTAGGCTAACTGGTCTGTAATTCCCAGGGATGTATTTTGGGCCCTTTTTAAGTATTGGTGCTACATTGGCTTTTCTCCAATCAGCTGGTAACATTCCAGTCAGTAGACTGTCAGTAAAAATTAGGAACAATGGTCTGGCAATTACTTGACTGAGTTCCCGAAGTACCCTCAGATGCAAGCCATCTGGTCCCGGTGATTTATTAATATTAAGTTTCCCCAGTCTAATTTTAATTCTGTCCTCTGTTAACCATAGAGGTGCTTCCTGTGATGAGTCATAAGGATAAACACTGCAGTTTTGGTTACTTAAGGGCCCCCTGATTCCCTTGTGAAGACTGAGGAGATAATAACTTTGTCATTTCCCCATCCTTTGTAACCAGATGTCCTTCCTCATTCTTTATGGGGCCAATATGGTCTCTCTTCCCTTTTTTTACTGTTTACATACTGTAGCGGGGTACCTGTGAAACAGGTTAAAATTTCAGGAAAAGTGATTGGTGGGATATATGTTCCTCAACGGATTCTTAGATTTGCAATCTAAGATAATACCAGCAAAGACTTCAGGGTAAAGAAGGATAGTTCTTTACCCTGTATTGGTAAAGTCCGTTCCGGGGCTGATTTTATTGGGAGTCTGATAGGCTGGTCCTAGCTGTCAGGAGAGAGTGTGTGTCTCCATGTGAGGAGGCAACTAGGAGCATGGCTGTGGATACAAAGTATTTGCGTTTGTAAGGACACTTACTACAAAACCAAGGACTGGTCAGACTACGGACTTGGGCTTGGTAGAGCAGAAGTTTATTTTTGTTTGATTAATTGATTAATGGCAAAATGCCCTTTTTCTTCTGTTTGGGAATATCCTGTGGATTAAACATGATGTTTTCCTAAAGACACTATGAGTTTGTCCCTGCATTGAGTCTGATCCTCTACAATTGGTGGCGAATGCGGGCACAAGACCCAGAGACTGTACCTCTTGCAGCAGCATTTAAAAAAAAAAAAAAAAAGGAAGATCTTTTTTTTAATTCACTGGTACCAGTATACTGTTAAGAGAATGGAGTAAATAATCAAACAGCTGGAACAAGCACGCACAGACCAACAAGAAACTAACCGCTTGCTGATAACTGCTACCCAAGCGGCCATGCTGGAGCAGAAGGAGTTCAATAAGCTCATACAGAGTCAGGTACAGTCCCTGACTGACAAGGTTCTACATGTGGACAATGTTGCAGTATTACACAAGCGAGTGCAGGCTGCACTACAGAAAATGATGGCAGAGGATGATGTGGAGGCTTTCCTTACAGTTTTTGAGAGGGTGGCAGAGCGTGAAGGGTTACCCCAGGACCAATGGGGTAAGGTCCTTGCCCCCTTTTTGATCGGGAACCCACAGAAGCCCTATTTTGATCTGAATGCTGCCAAGGCCTGGCAATATAAAACTCTGTAAAATTAGATTGTGACTCGCCTTGGCATAACAATGGCTGTGAGAGCTCAGCGCGTCCATGCTTGGCAATTTAAGGTGGACCAACCTGCAAGGTCCCAAATGTATGACCTCATTCACCTCACATGGATGTGGTTACAGCCAGAGGTGAATGACCCCAGCCCAAATCGTGGAGAGAGACATAGTGGACCGCTTTGTGAGAGCCCTTCCAACCCCTATACAGCGGTTTGCCAGGAGAGCTGATCCTAAAGATGCCAATGAGTTGGTGGCCCTCATGGAGCGGTACTTGTGTACGGAGGATTTTCTTCAGGGGGGTAGTACCCAAAGAAGCCCACCAACCTGGGAAAAGGCAATCCCACCCTAAAGTGGGGGAAAAAGGTGGTAAATGCGATTGAAGTTCCTGAGGCGCAAGGTGTGAAGAGGCTCAATCACCAAAGGGAGACCCGCCAGGACCGGGGTCCTATAGTGTGCTGGCATTGCCAAGAACCAGGGCACCTGCCCGCCAGTTGTCTGCTAAATCAGGAACCTATGGATTACAGTAGGACCCAGCAAAGCTCTTTTGTTGCTACTCCAGGAGGCACCCCACAATAGCCAGACGGCACTGAGAAACAGATTGGTGTCATTTAAGTGGACGGTTGCCAGATGACTGCCTTGCTGGATTCTGGCAGTCTAGCAACTCTAGTGCATGTCAATCTCGTGAACCCCCAAAAGTTGCAGCGACAGCTAATGGGCATTGTTTGTATTCATTGGGATACCGAGTGCTACCCCACAGCCATTGTGTCTATCGAATCTCCCTGTGGCACCAGGGACCATGAGGTTGGAGCAGTCCCAAATCTCATGTATAACACTGTCCTCGGACGAGACTTCCCTTTTTTCTGGGACTTATGGGGAAAGGCCCAGGGAGAAGGGCCCCCAGCTGGAATGGATTCCTACTGCCCAGAACCGCTGGAGGGGTAGAATGAAGAGAAAGAGCCTGCAAATTTTCCCTTGGAGGTCCTTGCAGGTGACACAGAGGACCCCCCTCTAGAGTTAGACCTACCAGATCTGCCCACGACCCGAGAAAAGTTTGGCACGGCCCAGCTTAGGGACCCCACTTTAGCTAGGGCAAGGGAACAGGTAAATGGTGTACCCCAAGAACCAGGGGAGGAGGCTCTATTGCCCCATTTTGCTATGGAAAATGACCTGTTATACATAGTCAATGAAATACGATGAGAGAGACTGGAACAGTTGCTAGTACCTCAACATCATAGACGCATGGTGCTAGACCTGGCACATTCTCATGTTCTTGGGGGACATCTGGGGGTGGTTAAAACTAAGGAGAGACTATTGAAATGGTTTTATTGGCCAGGCTTACACAAAGAGGTAAAATTGTACTGTGAATCTTGCCCAGACCCCAGTTTGTCAGCCCACCACTCCGGTCTCACATTTTCAGAGTCCATTGGTATCTTTACTAGAGTTGAGCGGACACCTGGATGTTCGGGTTCGGCGGGTTCGGCCGAACTTCGGAAAAAAGTCCGGGTTCGGGACCGAACTTGACCCCGAACTTTTAAACATTAAAATGGCTGTAAAAAGGTCATGGAAAGGGCTAGAGAGCTGCAAATGGCAACAAAATGTTGTTAAGAGCATGGCAAGTGATCTGCAAACAAATGGATATGGAAATAACTTAAAATAACATAAAAAAATAAAAATAAAATGCTGGAGGCCCCCTTCTCAGCAGAAGAGGTACAGGAAGTCATTAAGAACCTCAGAAACTCAACGGCACGATGCAGCACATATGGTGGGAATACCCCAGAATACGCACTTTCTGGAAAAAATTATTCAATTTAATGGATAAGATAGTGGGAAAATAAAATACTTGGAAATTAAAAAAAAATGAAAAAATTATAATCTTGACCTAGGAGGACGAAATTCAAATGGAGTAGGAGGGTGAGGTGGCGGTGGATGTGGCGGTGTAGGTGGAAGCGGCGGTGGAGGAGGACGAGGTAGCCAACACAGGTTCAAAAGTACAACAATGGCTGGGTAAGGCTAGTGGTGAATGATGTGTCGAATTCTGTCCCCCGTCGCATAGTGTCCACCCTGTACTGCGCTTGCTCAGTATACTATACTATAATCAGAATACACGGACAGTATGTAAAGCGTTTATGAAAACGCAGAAAATGCTATTGGGTAGACAAAAAACACTGCAAAATTAAATTTTTTTGCAATGTTTTTGCAATATCAGAATACACGGTTAGTGTCTACAGCGTGTATGTATGAACACGCAGAAAATGCTATTGGGAAAAAAAAAAAAAGCAAAATTAAATTTTTATGCAATGTTTTTTCAATAGCAGAATACACACAGACTATGGTGTATCTCTTAGTATATGCAGTGTTGCACTGAGCTTGCAGGTAAAACTTTTATATTTTGTCTGGCACTGGCCTCATGGCACTGTTAAAAGACTGTGCACTGCACCCCAGCCAGGGTACAATTGCTTTAGGAATCTCTTCAATAATTATCTCTGCCTCTTTATTTTGCTTAATAAAGAAACTCCCTACTCTAGCTATCTAGATCGCTTACTGATCTAACTAATTAGAAGAAAATTCAAGGAATGTGGACTGACTGACTGACTTTATCACACTAACTCCTAAAAATCCTCTCTCTCAGCAGCACAGGAACCTGTCTAAAGCAGAATGACGCTGTGTGCTGTGTGTGTGTGTACTATATATAGAGGCTGGGTCACATGCTGCACTGGCCAATCACAGCCATGCCATTAGTAGGCATGGCTGTGATGGCTTGTAAGAGCACACTAGTGAAACGATCGTTGATTGGCTGCCCTGCAGCTGTTAAAAAGGCGCCAATACAGCGCCGAACACCGGACCCGAACTTACAGCCAATAGTTCGGGTTCGGGTCCGGGTCCCGAACACCCAAAAGTCCGGTTCGGACCCGAGCTTTACAGTTCGGGTTCGCTCAACCCTAATCTTTACCCATCACTGAGGTGCCCTTTGACAGGATTGCCATGGATATCGTAGGTTCCTTGGTTAAGCCTGCTAGGGGGCACCAGTATATCCTGGTTGTCTTGGACTATGCCACCAGGTACCCAGAGGCAATCCTGTTAAGGAACCCCTCAGCTAAGTGCATTGCTAAAGAGTTTTTTCTTATGTTTTCACGTGTGGTTATTCCTTGGGAGCTGTTAACTGACCAGGGCACGCCCTTCATGTCGAAGGTTACTAAAAAGTTGTGTAAATTGTTTAAAATTAATCACTTACACACTTCTGTGTACCACCCACAAACAGACGGTCTATTGGAAAGGTTCAGGAATATTAAAACGAGTGGTAGCGGCAGATGGTAGGGACTGGGACTGCCTCTTGCCCTATCTCATGTTTGCTTTACGGGAGGTTCCCCAAGCCTCCACCGGCTTTTCCCCTTTCGAGTTGCTGTATGGCCAACATCTGAGAGGCCTATTAGATATAGCAAAAGAGACCTGGGAACAAGAGGCAACCCCACTCAAAAGTGTAGTGGAACATATTGCTGAAATGCAAGACCGGATTGGAAAAGTTATGCCCATTTTTAAATCCCATTTACAACAGGCTCAGAAGGCTCAGGCTAGAGTCTATAACCGTTCAGCCAAGATCCGAACCTTTAACCCCAGTGACAGAGTTTTTGTGCTGGTACCTACGGTGGAGAGCAAATTTCTGGCGAAATGGCAAGGGCCATATGAGGTTGTAGAATAGGTGGGGGAAGTTAACTATAGAGTACATCAGCCTGGCAAGGAAGCCCTACCAAATCTATCATGTCAATCTATTGAAGCCCTGGAAAGACAGAGAATCCCTTGTGGTCCACGCACCCTTGGCGATCACTACCGCAGGTCCTTCTACCGTGCCTGGGGTAGAGATCGCTGAGGCCCTGTCCGTAAGCCAGAAACAAGAGACCAAGGAATTTCTACTAAGAAATAGGGAGTTCTTCTCTGATCTTCCAGGGGTAACTTCAGTAATAAGGCATGATATTGTGACCGAGCCAGGGGTGAAAGTTTACTTAAAACCTTATCGAATCCCAGAAGCCCGGCGCCAAGTAGTCTCAGAGGAAATAAGGAGGATGTTGGAGCTTGATGTAATAGAAAGAAGAATCCCATAGTGAGTGGTGTAGTCCAATCGTCCTTATTCCCAAGCCGGATGGAAGCAACCGATTTTGTAATGACTTCCAAAAGCTGAATGAGGTGTCAAAATTTGATGCTTATCCAATGCCTAGGGCGGATAAGCTAACTGAGCATTTAGGACATGCTCGATATATCACCACCCTGGACCTTACGAAGGGTTATTGGCAAATACCACTACAGAACGTGCGAAAGGGAAGAAAGCCTTTTCTACTCCTGAAGGGCGCTGGCAGTATAAGAGGATGCCATCTGGCCTACATGAGGCCCTGACCACTTTTCAGCAGATGATGGATCGCATCCTTAAACACCACCAAGCCTATGCATCTGCATATTTAGATGACGTGGTAATTTTTAGTGCAGACTGGGAGAGCCACTTACCTAAAGTGCAGGCTGTTGTTAACGTCCTCCGTTGTGAGGATATGACAGGCAATCCTAAGAAGTGTGCTGTGGGATTAGAGGAGGCCCGGTATTTAGGGTACATTATTGGCAGGGGGGTAGTAAAATCCTAAGTCACAAAAGTCCAGGCAATCCAAAGTTGGCCAAAACCCCTTTATAAAAAAACAGGTCAGGGCTTTTTTTGGGTTAGTAGGCTACTACAGAAGGTTTGTCCCCAATTTTGCTACATTGGCCACTCCCCTTACAGATCTTACCAAGGGGGGGGGAAGTCCACAGGGGTAACTTGGTCCCCAGAAGCTGAGAAAGCTTTCCAGAACCTAAAGACAGCCCCGTGTAATAGCCCTGTCACTCAGGAATTTGTAGTGCAGATGGATGCTTCAGAAGTGGGATTAGGTGTAGTTGTTGTCCCAAGTGATGAATGTGGATGAACACCCCATAGCATTCTTGAGCAGAAAATGTACCCCTGCTGAAAAAAGATACGCCATTGTAATAAGGGAATGTCTATCCATCAAATGGGCTCTTGAAAGTTTAAAATATTATCTGTTAGGGCGACAGTTTAAGCTCCTAACTGACCATGCCCCTTTCAAATGGATGGCCCAAAATAAGGAGAAAAATGCAAGAGTTACCAGATGGTTCTTGGCTCTACAGAATTTAAAATTTTTAGTAGAACATAGACCAGGTAGCCAAAAACTTAATGCGGATGCTCTCTCCAGAGTTTACAGTCAGTTTGCCCAAGCTGCTCAACCCCCTGAGTTTGAGCAGAGGGGGGAAATGTAGCAGGGTACCTGTGAATCAGGTTAAAATTTCAGGAAAAGTGATTGATGGGATATATGTTCCTCCCCGGATTTTTGCAATCTAAGATAATACCAGCAAAGACTTCAGGGTAAAAAAGGATAGTTCTTTCCCTGTATTGGTAAAGTCCGTTCAAGGGCTGGTTTTATTGGGAGTCTGATAGAGATCTGGGTGGGACAGACTCCCAAGTCCATGGACTGCAGTTTAATGTTTTCTTTTCAGGTCTTGATTAAGGGAGCTGGTCCTAGCTCTCAGGAGAGAGTGTGTGTCTCCATGTGAGGAGGCAACTAGGAGCATGGCTGCTTATTCCCTGACTTTGGATACAAAGTATTTGCATTTGTAAGGACACTTAATACAAAACCAAGGACTGGTCAGACTACGGACACAGTAAGGCTTGGTAGAGCAGAAGTTTATTTTTGTTTGATTAATGACAAGATGCCCTTTTTCTTCTGTTTGGGAATATCCTGTAGATTAAACATGACGTTTTCCTAAAGACACTGAGTTTGTCCCTGCATTGAGTCTGATGCTCTACAATACTTAAAGAATTTCTTTTGCTCTTCTACGCTATGTGTATTTCATGTTCTATCTTAGCCACCCTAATGCCCCGTACACACGGTCGGATTTTCCAATGAAAAATGTGCGATCGGATCATGTTGTCGGAAAATCCGACAGTGTGTGGGCTCCATCGGACTTTTTCCGTCGGAATTTCCGACAGACAAAGTTTGAGAGCTGGATCTCAAATTTTACGATAACATGATCCGATCGCGTCAATTCCGATCGTGTGTAGCTTAGTCCGATGGATAAAGTGCCACGCATGCTCACAATAAATTCTGAGACGGAAGCGCTCAGTCAGGTAAAACTAGCGTTCGTAATCGATATAGCACATTCGTCACGCTGCAATGTTAAAAATGGTTTAATGCAGCACATTCTCTTTTTCTTTATAATGCTAGAAGAATGAAGTTGTTTTTCTGCTCATATTCACACAGACTTCTCCAAAACGTATTTCCTGACGCACCATGGCAGCACACACATTGGGTTGTGACTTCGCATCCACAACCTGATAGGACTGGTTAGCTATAAGATTCGAAGAGGAGTCCACCATTGCATTCTCCTTTTTTTCCTCACCTGTATGGACGATTGTTTTTTGATCAGAAAGATCGGTTAGAATTACCGCTTCGCCCCACTAGGTTCAGCCTCTCCTAGCTGGAAGCCCTATCTGTACAGTATCTAAATGAGCTAAAACGAAGGGAAGCCCCACTCTGGTGGTCTCAGGGGCTAAAAAGAACCTGGAAAATGCCTAACAAACCTTAAATAGGTTTTATATGGTATGCAGCGGTCATCCAGTTTTCTATTTTTCTCTTTCCTCTATTCTTTTTTACACAGTCTAATAACTGTTATTACCTCCGCATCTTACGCCTCATTTTCCCCTTTTTTTTGGCCGCGCTGGGCCTTGTAGTGCCTCGGCCGAACTGCCTCCTCCATCATGGCAGCCGCACAGTGCTCTCCCAGCGCTCAGGAAGTGACACAAGCACTATTTCCATATTTGCCAGGTTCCAAAATGGCGCAGAGCGCCACGGAATGCTACGGCGCATGCGCGTCAGTGACGTCATCACCCCCGCGACGGCGGCAAGTTTAAAAGGCTATCTGTGCCTTTTTCAGATGACAGGCTTGCAAAATAACACTCTCCATCCTGTTTTTTTTCTCTGCAAAAGCACTGCCCTGCTGAACCTCACTGCCCTAAGTCTCTGGTAAGCTAAAACTTCCTTTTCTCTGTCTCTCCCAATACCAGCACCTCCTGCTCACACTCTGCAAAAAAAAAAAAAACCTTTCCCTCTCAGGTATACTTTACTTCTCCTATGGAGGCCGCTGCTTCAGCAGACCAGCCGCGAACTACAAGGTAAGGGGGCACCTGACTAGGTAAGTAAGAAGAGGAGAAAAGAGAGCATTGCCACTAACGCCATTTTTTCTCTGGCAGGTCATCCGGGTCATCGCATTCTAAAAGAAAAGAGCGCTCCCCCTTAAAGCATTCCCGCTCCCACAGGAGCCGTTCAAGATCCTCTCACCAGCACAGAAGCTCATCTTCCGCTCACCCACGTCGCGATGGAGGACATACACGTCCTGCGCCTAACACATGCTGGGTTTGCGGAGCACAAGCCCTACCAGGCAAATTGGCGTGCCAAGTCTGCTTAGAAGAGGCAACCCATGACAAGGAGTCCGATGCAAGAGAGGCATCTAATATAATAAGGGAATCGGTGAAGGAGTCGATCATGCAGGTGGCAGCCTATGATCCAGTTGGACCTTCTAATTCAGCCTCTACCTCCTATTCCCAGCAAGACCAGGAGGATTCCCCAGAGGAAGACGAAGTGTTACCACCCACAGCCTTTGACTTTGCGTTGATAGAACCATTCGCAAAATCAGTGAAGGAGGCGATTGGATGGGAGGAGCAGAGGGAATCCTCGAGAAGGATCCGGAAACATTCCCGTTTATCGAGGAACTCGACGAACTCATAAAAGATGAATGGCAAAAGCCGGATAAAAAACCAGGGTTAAACAATAGGCTAAGCAAGCTTTACTCTCTGAAAGAACCGACGGTTAGTCCCCTCATCCCCTCATCCTGGCTCCGGTGGTAGACTTACAAATTTGGAAGACGCACAACATGTGCTATCTCCCATCATGGGGGATCAATGTACGTGTTTTGTGGGTGCAACCCCTTCCTTGCTACTAAAGTGGCATGGGATCAGGAGGAAAATGCCCAGTTTGATTCTCAATTTGTGTGCATCTTCCAAATTTGGCTTTTACAGGGGTGACACCCCATGTGATGAAGGCAATATCAATACAGTTTGGACATACTCATGTCTGATATTGTCTTCACTTTTCAAAGTTGTTCCTCTGTTCTGTATGTTATGCTTTGATACATGCCTGTTTCCTTAAAAATGGCGAGTTATATTAATGTTACCAAAAATAATGTTATATACATAAATATAGACAGAAAAAGATTGCTGAGTCCTAAGGTGGCAATCTGAAGCACCTAAAATATGTCTGAGTGCCACATCCTACATATATGTCAAGAATTTACTTTTTCCAATAGGAAAAAGGAAAGAAAAAAATGGACTTTATAGGCACTTGTTAGAAAAAAATTTTGTACAAAATTTATTAGAAAATAGATATAACAAAAAAATATAGACAAACACACAACTATTGGCATTGACAATACTTGGAACTATATAAAAGAGACAAGATCCGAGAGACTCCCCCTATGGGTTTGCAGTACCACAACGTATTTTCGCTGGCAGTGGGATTGGTGTGTGTAGAACTTGCACCATGTAGCTTTCCCAGTGGAGTGTGGACTGGCCCGAAGAGGGGTGGTCGTTGGTCCTGTCGATTAAAAGAAGGAACTTGTGCTCGACATGTTTCGCGACTACTATGTCACTTCCTCAGGAGCTTTCGTTCTAATTGAAAAAACATTCTATTACTTAATGCAACATTGGTACATATGTAGTAAATAAACATTTTGCATAGTTATTTGTGAACACTTACTAATGCAGTGCCCAACAAGAAGACCCTCCACTCTCTCTCACGCAGGCGGATTCCAACCTAGCTCCATGTATACACACCAGATGGAAAGGGGGGGATTTTAGACACCACTGGGCCACCAAAGAATAGTGTCACAGCCTCTAATGGGTATACTCACTGAAAGTGAGACCCTAGAAGCCGGACACTGCTGTGCAGCAAAGGTTACGGGGACATAACCGGTAACTATGGGTAAATAGAGAGTAAAATAATTTTATTATTAGTTAATATAACCAAGAGGGTGTTAAGTTAAGAAATCATGTTATCACTATACATACACCGATGTACTCACTGGGATGGATGATAGTAAGGAGTATAATTGGCAACGTAAGCACTTGATGGAGTATAAACAGTTGACCGTGATGCTCAAAAGGAAAAGTCCACACTCTAAGGAGTATATATAATATAGATATAAGTATACATACATAAGGGCTTATTAAATCGTATAATGTTTATATATCACCATAGGATCTGCATATTAAGACAGCATATTAGTGTGGTATATATGTGCCATATATCTCCGTAGGGAGGACAGAAGGAGTTAAGGGCTTGTTGAAACAGTTGAAGTTAGAGAGGCATAAAAAAATATATATACTTGGAATGCCGTTGATAAATATATATAAGGCACCACAAAAATGCCCGCACTAAGAGAGGGGATGTTGAAAAAAGCCTAACTTTGATACTATTAACTGCCCAATAATACACTTTACTGGACTACTCCCATACAATTTTGAGCACAAGGACAGCTGAAATAAATACCTTGTGGTGAAGATCGGTTCCTAAAAGGCTGGTGTACTTGGAGGTGTTGCGGCTGTTGCACCAGTACTCGGTCGTTGCTCCCCTGAGACCTCTGTGGGGAGGATCGACCGTTTAGCCGCTTTTATGTCCCGTTCGGGTGACGTCAGAGCCCGTCCGACGTCCACCCGAACCAGCCTAACAGTCATCAAAAGGCGCCGGGGATGCGCGCGCATCACATGATGCGCAACGCTGATCTCCTCTGCGCAGACGACGTAGCGGAGGGCGTTGCTTGGCAACGCCGTCCTGGCCGCATCCGTCCAACGCCATGCATCCCACTACGTCCCCGAGATTATCGGGAGGAGGGGATGGCACACAGCCGGGACGCATGCGGCTTGGGCGGCTGCATAACCCACTGCACTGGCAGCGTGGGTGTATCCACCCAAAGGTGTATACATAGAGCCAGAAGGACATCGCGGATACATAGAGAGAGAAACGTAGCCACATAGAACATAGTTTCATGTGGAACCTGGGTAGAGAGAAAAAAAGAGGGTCAATGCACCAGTAAAATACAACGTCTCAAAATAAAGCAATAAACGAGACATTACATGCGTTAATTATTATAAATTGGAACTTGGCATTTAACTTTAGATTGAAGACGTGTACAGAATATACTGTTATCCTAAGAAGTTTATTATCCTGGTATAATTAAGAATTAAAAATCAGAAGGGGGAGGGGGAGAGGGAAGGGGGGAGGGACGGACAGGGGGGGAGAGGATTTAGGGATTTAGGGAAAAAATATATATATAGAATTATAAAATAGAGGAATATAAGCCCCCGCAGGGCATCAAGGAAGACAAACAACCTATCCGCGATGTTACAGAAAAGGCCGGTAGGATATCACCTCATTGATGCCCGGCGGGGTTGTGGCATCCAGACACTCGATCCAGTATGTTTCCTTTTGTAGGATTTTCTTATCCCAGTTACCACCTCTAGGGTCTTGTTTAACCACCTCTAATACCACAAAAGTAATCATGGAGATATCAAATTTATGATATAGTCCCAGGTGGTGGCTGACCGGGGTTAACATCTTGGCCCACTGGGAATAAAATAGATGATCATATATTCTCTTTTTGAGGGGACGTATGGTTTTGCCCACATAGTAGGCTCCACATTTACAGTTCATGAGGTATACCACCCCAGGGGTATCACAAGTGGCATTAAAACGAGGGTAGAATTTTTTCCCATTGGGTAAAACAAAGGATGTGCCCACCTGTATATGTGGGCAATAAGAGCAGTGGCCGCATATGTACATTCCCCTAGGGGGGTCATCAGTTTGATCAATCGGCTGGTAGAGGCTGGCCGTAAGTTTATCGCCTATGGATTGTGCTTTCCGAAAGACCATCTCCGGTGTGGTGCGAACATATTGGCGGAGCACGGGGTCCTCACTGAGGAAATGCCAATGCTTCGTCATACATGCGCGGAGTTGTGCGTGTTGGGCCGAAAAGCGTGTAATGAATTTAGTTGTCTGTTGTTCCCCGGTGGACTTCAATTTGGGTTTGGGAAAAATCAGTTGAATTCTATCTAGGCATAGTGCTTTATCATAGGCACGTCTTAGTAGGCTTTTACTGTAGCCCCGTTCACTCAGGCGGCTACGTAGCTCCTTAGCTTGGTGGATGAATTGCTCGTCATGCGTACAGTTACGCCTGGGGCGAAGATACTGTGCATAGGGGATGCTATGCACCAGTGATTTCGGATGGCCACTTTCCGCCTGCAGCAGTGTGTTACCCGCCGTCTTTTTACGGAAGAGTTTTGTGACTACGTTGTTGGACTCATCTCTGTATAGTGTTAAATCAAGGAAAGAAATCATATCTTTATGGTATTCATAGGTAAATCTAAGATTGTAACTGTTGGTATTCAGGTGGGCCATAAAGCTTTCCAGATCGGGGACAGTGCCTGTCCAGATTAATAAAATGTCGTCGATATACCTGAGCCAGCATAACGCATGGCCCAGGTATCGATCAAACCTTTCATCAGCAAAGATTTCCCGCTCCCACCCCCCCAGGTACAAGTTGGCGTATGCCGGTGCACAACATGTGCCCATGGCAACGCCTTGCACCTGGAGGTAGTGGGTGCTGGAAAAGGAAAAGCAATTATGTTTAAGGATAAAGGACAGGAGCTTCAACAGGAAGATGTTGAAGTCCCACTGTCTGTTATCTTCCTCCATCAAAAATCTACTTACAGTCTCAAGGCCTTGGTCGTGTGGGATACTTGAATATAGGGCTTCTACATCCACTGTAACAAAAAGGGCCTCCACAGGAATGGTTAGGCCCTCAAGACATCGTAGGAGGTCAGGTGTGTCTTTGACATAAGATGGTAGTTGGACTACATGGGGCATAAGAAAAAAATCGACATAAATATGTTGGTTTGTTGTAAAAACCCTTTTATAAACGCACATGTGAATGTGCTTTGAGTAAAAAGTTTAATTAGCAACAATGTGTGGCTTCCTTTTTCAATGTGCAAAAGCAGTATTTGTAATAAAGTTGTTGTTTTCTGTGACAATGGGTGTTATTTACTAAAGGCAAATCCACTTTGCACTCCAAGTGCAGTTTCAGGTGTACTTTTGCAGTGCACTTGTGGTGCATAGTGTATTTGCCTTTAGTAAATAACACCCACAGTGCTATAAAATTAGCCCCAATCACGCCATTTTCATGACTCCACACATTTCTGCCATGGTGCTGAAAATAAGCAATATTTTTGTCAGTAATGCACTACATACATTAACAACAAAAACAAGGTGTGTGTGTAGCAGACCCATAACATAAGAAGAATATTATCTGAAGAAGAGACTGTCACCTCATTGGCACAGAGATTTGTTTTGCACTGTTGAATTAAAAGGCCCAAAAATCAAAGAATCCTAGGAGACACCGAAAACAAACCCAAGCAGTAAATGAAAACAAATATTATTGCAGTTTCCAAGATAAATGTATTAAAAAAATGCCTCTCAGACATTGTCTGGCATATCAATAGCCCCCCTACCTGCAAAGTACTCTGTGTATCTGTTTCTGACCTCGAGGGCGCTTTGGGGGGGGGCAAGCCATGACGGCCAGCTTCAAGGTCCGTCATGTGGAAATAAGTCAGCGTCAGGCCCAACTGAGGCCACATAGTTTGGAGAATATTTTTTCAAAAAGTTGTGCAGAATGCAGCACGAAAGGACAATATGATTATATTCCGCCATGTGGATGGGGGTCAAGAATAGGCGGAACCGGCTGGCTATTATCCCAAAAGTGTTCTCCACTACACTTCTGGCTCTGGCCAGCCGGAAATGAAATACCATCTGGTCCGGGGTGAGGGTCCTCATCGGGAATGGCTGCATCAGATGGTTTCCCAGTGCAAATGCTTCATCCGCGATGAAGACGAAGGGGAGGCCTTCCACATTCTCCTCTGGAGGTGGCAAGCCCAAACTGCCACTCTGGAAACGCCAGTAGAACTTAGTCTGCGTGATCACTCCACCATCCGACATCCGGCCATTTTTCCCCACGTCCACATACAGGAAGTCGTATGTCGCTGACACCACCGCCAAAATCACAATACTATTATATCCCTTGTAATTATAATAGTAGGACCCTGAGTTGGGGGGTGGGATGATGCGGACGTGTTTCCCATCAATTGCACCTTCACAGTTGGGAAAGTCCCAACGGGTGGCAAAGTGGGAGGCCACAGTCTGCCATTCCTGTGGCGTTGAAGGAAACTGTGGAGTCAAACAAGAAAAAAAAATTATTTTGCACATCAACATTGCAAGCAGATTAGACACAAAGAGTTTTGGCCAAGATCAATGTCCTCATCAGATTCATCACCCCATCTGATGGCCCATTGCAAAAATTAGGGGGGGGGGGAATGTTTTGGACAGGTAACCCTCTCCACTTCATTGAGAGCTGAATGCATAATAGTGTTTGATACTTTGGCCAGCCCCTCCTTACTTACACTATTGGTAGCCCACTGGACAGGTAAGAAGTGTCATAATCCAATAGAAAAATAAAATAAAAATGAAAGCACATTTTTACATTTAGATATTACCTATCAAGATAATAGGCTAAACAATCTTTACACAGTAGCATTTGAAAGTATTGAGGCAGGCCCTTGCACTACATGCTTTGGGGAATTCATCCATAAATCTGACCACAAAAGAGGTAGGTATAGTGTGTATGGGTTTGGCAAAGTCAGCAGAGTATTGGTATCAGCTGACTTAGCGGTTGGGGGGAGGGGGGTTCCTAATGAGTTTGGCCCACAAACAAAAACCTCTGGCACTCTGCATGAATTTAAGAACACAAGTGTGAAGGCTGGCCGGAGGCTGTATTTGTGGGAGGAGTTGGAGAGACTATTTAAGCCTCCTCCTCTGCTAGGGCCAGGGTCGTCTGCGTTCTGGGTTACGCCCACTCTGGCTCTTTGCAGACCGGCGGTAGGATGTTGCAGTGGGGGTACTACCGAGGAGTCCGCCCGCCACCTTCTCATTACTCTGACCACCATGCCCCCCGCCCCCCCCGTGTTCCACGGGGGGGGGGGGGGTGATTCGCCCGCCCGGAAGTTTATTTTCTTGGAGCTGGTCTGGCTCCACGTGGGGCGCTTCTCCGGCACTCATATACAGCTCCAGCGTGCTGCCGCCCGCCCGCTCTCCCGGCTCTCATGCCTGGAGGAGCGGGGGTGAACGTCCTTCTGCCGTCCTCCACTTCCCCACTCTCCCCACAGCTGCAGCCCGCCCGCCCGCCCGCTCTCCCGGCGCCTATGCCTGGAGGAGCGGGGCGGTGTCCGTCCTCCACTTCCCCACAGCTGCAGCCCGCCCGCTCTCCTGGCGCCTATGCCTGGAGGTGCGGGGGGCGCCCGTCCTTCTGCCGTCCTCCACTTCCCCACTCTCCCCACAGCTGCAGCCCGCCCGCCCGCTCTCCCGGCGCCTATGCCTGGAGGAGCGGGGGGCGCCCGTCCTTCCGCCGTCCTCCACTTCCCCGCATGCAATCCTCCCGACGCTCATGCCGGGGGGAGCGGGGGGGGCGTCCGTCAGTCCATCTTTCATGCAGCCCGCCCGCTCTCCCGGCGCCATGCGGGGGGAGCGGGGGGCGTCCGTCCTTGCAGTGCTCACGGCGCTCTGTCTGGCCGGGCTGCCGCTCGTTGACTGGGGGGGGGGGGATGTTCGGCCGGCGCCAACTCCTCTCCCCATACAGGTACATGGGAGAGGACATGCTTGCCTGGGGGCCGCCGACTTTTCTCCCCGCATAGGGCCACAAGGGACATGTCCAATTGGTGGGGGGTGGGGGGTGTTCGGCCGCCTGCCGACTTTCCCCACGCACATCCGACATGTATATCTGCTTGGTGCGGGGTGTTGGCCAGCTGCTTCTCCTGGGCTGATCTAGCTCCACGTGGGGGCCACCTCCTTTCCTCCCGGTATTCCCTCGGCTTCGGACGTAGCTTTCTGCCCGCCATTTTTCTGTCAGAACGCTGACAGATGGCGTTTCTGCCCGCCATTTTCAGTCATAGCGTTTTCTGCCCGCCATTTTCTGTCATATCGTTTTCTGCCCGCCATTTTCTGTCATAGCGTTTTCTGCCCGCCATTTTCTGTCATAGCGTTTTCTGCCCAACATTTTCTGTCATAGCGTTTCTGCCTGCCATTTTCTGTCATAGCGTTTCTGCCCGCCATTTCTGTCATAGCGTTTCTGGCGGAATGTCTGTTGTAGTATGTTTCTGCCCGGCATTCCTGTCATAGCGTTTTCTGCCCGGCATTTCTGTCGGTACATTTTCTGCCCGGCATTCCTGTTGTAGCATTTTCTGCCCGGCATTTCTGTCTCTGCATTCTTCCCCGTTATATATGTCATAGCGTTCTGCCCCTGCGTTTCTGTCATAGCGTTCTGCCCCTGCGTTTCTGTCATAGCGTTCTGCCCCTGTGTTTGTCATAGCGTTCTGCCCCTGCGTTTCTGTCATAGCGTTCTGCCCCTGCGTTTCTGTCATAGCGTTCTGCCCCTGCGTTTCTGTCATAGCGTTCTGCCCCTGCGTTTCTGTCATAGCGTTCTGCCCCTGCGTTGCTGTCATAGCGTTCTGCCCCTGCGTTGCTGTCATAGCGTTCTGCCCCTGCGTTGCTGTCATAGCGTTTTGCCCCAGCATTCAGGTCATGCCCCAGCGTTGTCTGGGCGTACAGTCTCTACGTTTGTCATAGCCTTCCTGCCCCAGCATTTCTGTCGCGGTGTGCTGCCCAGCAGTCCTGGCTCAGCGTTCAGTCTCTGCATTTCTGTCATGGCTTTGCTGTCTCAGCGTTTCTGCCCAGGATTTCTGTCATTGCATTTCTGCCTCAGCATTCAGTCTTAGCGTGTTTCCGCCATTTTGCGTTTCTGCCCAGGTGTTCTGTCATGGATTCTGCCTCAGCGTTCTGTCATAGCGTTCTGCCCAGGATTTCTGTCGTTGCATTTCTGCCTCAGCATTGCAGTCCCAGCGTTTCTTCCCTGGGTTTCCGTCCTTGCATTTCTGTCTCAGCGTTCGGCCCTGGATTTCTGTCTCAGCGTTCGGCCCTGGATTTCTGTCATTGCGTCTCTGCCCCTGGATTTCTGTCATTGCGTCTCTGCCCCTGGATTTCTGTCATTGCGTCTCTGCCCCTGGATTTCTGTCATTGCGTCTCTGCCCCTGGATTTCTGTCATTGCGTCTCTGCCCCTGGATTTCTGTCATTTTGTTTCTGCCTCAGTGTTCAGTCTCAGCGTATTTTTCTGTCATTCGCGTTCTGTCATGGCATTTCTGCCTTAGCATTCTGTCATAGCAGTCTGCCCCAGGATTGCTGTCATTACATTTTTGCCTCAGCATTTCTATCTCAGCATTTGTCATTGTGTTCCTGCCTCAGGTTTTCTATCATGGCATTTCTGCCTCAGCGTTTCTGTCATTACATTTCTGCCTCAGCGTTTCTGTCATTACATTTCTGCCTCAACGTTCTGTCACAGTTTCTGCCCCTGGATTTCTGTCGTTGCGTTTCTGCCCCTGGATTTCTGTCGTTGCGTTTCTGCCCCTGGATTTCTGTCGTTGCGTTTCTGCCCCTGGATTTCTGTCGTTGCGTTTCTGCCCCTGGATTTCTGTCGTTGCGTTTCTGCCCCTGGATTTCTGTCGTTGCGTTTCTGCCCCTGGATTTCTGTCGTTGCGTTTCTGCCCCTGGATTTCTGTCGTTGCGTTTCTGCCCCTGGATTTCTGTCGTTGCGTTTCTGCCCCTGGATTTCTGTCGTTGCGTTTCTGCCCCTGGATTTCTGTCGTTGCGTTTCTGCCCCTGGATTTCTGTCGTTGCGTTTCTGCCCCTGGATTTCTGTCATTGCGTTTCTGCCCCTGGATTTCTGTCGTTGCGTTTCTGCCCCTGGATTTCTGTCACTGCGTTCTGCCCCTGGATTTCTGTCGTTGCGTTTTTGCCCCTGGATTTCTGTCGTTGCGTTTCTTCCCCTGGATTTCTGTCATTGCAGTTCTGCCCCTGGAGTTGTCACTGCGTTCTGTCCCCTGGATTTCTGTCACTGCGTTCTGTCCCCTGGATTTCTGTCACTGCGTTTCTTCCCCCTGGATTTCTGTCACTGCGTTTCTTCCCCCTGGATTTCTGTCATTGCGTTTCTTCCCCCTGGATTTCTGCCATTGCGTTTCTGCCCCCTGGATTTCTGCCATTGCGTTTCTGCCCCCTGGATTTCTGCCATTGCGTTTCTGCCCCCTGGATTTCTGCCATTGCGTTTCTGCCTCAGCATTCAGCTTCAGCATTTCTGTCATAACATTTCGGCTTCAGCATTTCTGTCATAACGTTTCGGCTTCAGCATTTCTGTCATAACGTTTCAGCTTCAGCATTTCTGTCATAACGTTTCGGCCTCAGCATTTTCTGTCATAACGTTTCAGCCTCAGCATTTCTATCTTGGTGTTTTCACCCTCGGTGTTCAGCCACAGCGTTTCTCAGAGGGGCGTTGTTCACTCCAGGGCATACTCCGATAGCTGTTTTGTTTGTTGGTTGTCATGTCTCATCGTATCTGTGTTCATGTTTGTACCTGGGTCAGTTAGTTAGGGCTCACACGTCAGGATCTGTCACGCCTACAGATCCATACAGGCTGAGGTTTCGTTGTTAAATTGATTGTTGTCCTCAATCTTCTCGCCCGTATACCACACGACATACGATGCATGTTCATTCACCACACTCATACGACTACCCACTACGGTCCGTGGGTACACCAGCCCTGAGTTCTTAAGTCAACTACCTGTCTCTGCGCTGCAGGTTACTCAGGCTCATTCACCACTCACACGAGTAGGGGGGGGTCCATCGTCAGTTCCATCACGCACAGTGGTCTCGACATTTCTGCTCATGTTTCTCATTCGTAGGTAGGCACAGAGGGGTGTTGTTGTTCTCATGTCTGGTCGTTTGTCATTGCTCCAGTTTGTGTTCTCAGGTTGGGCCGTCTTGGCTGCAGCACGACCCGTTCGTATCAGGTGGGACCAGTGTTCTGTGTCTGGCATGGTTGCTCCATGTTGACGATGCTCATTGCCATAGTGCCTACTCCATCACATCCATCAGGCATCCAGGTTTTGCACTCCTGTCAGGGGTATTTTTGCCCTCTCTTTCTCACGTCCTCATATCATAGTAGGGGTAGGCCAGGGGTTGGGGCGGGGGCATTTCACTGAGCTACTTCGCTGGTGTCCATGCTTCTCGGCCATCATTTGCAGGGGTTCCTTTGGGCCAGCCCTTGCTTCCTTTTCCCTACGTATCCTCTCATGCACAAACAGTTCATTCGCATGTCTGGGTTGTCTTGGGCATCAGGCTCATTCCATCCTTCACAGGACGTTCAGGTGGGTTCTGCGTAGCTTCGCAGGTTCTTCAGGGGGTTCCTTTTCATCACCAAGTCAGGAGTCAGTGGGTTCTCCTGTCACAGAGGATACTTACCGGTTACTCACTGTTGCCATCCGGGCGCACGTTAATCTACGTGTTGGATCTTTACCTTCCCTTCTCACCTAAATCTTGTGTCTTTTTGCCCTCTTTTCAGGCATACCGACCAGCTAGGCCATGGCACACCTCAGGCCTTGGTTCTTAGGAATATCGCATTTACCACTTGAAGACTCCGATTACAAATAACATTTGTACACATTTTACACTACTATGGACAGTGGTGGAATTATAGGGGTCGCTGCGATCGCCATGGCGACCGGGCCCCTTGCTGCAGGGGGCCCTGGGGGCCCCCTGTACACTTCGCTATGAGGGGCGGCTGAGAGGAGCTCCCCGATCGCCGATTCTAAACTGTAAATCGGCGCTATGCAGGGAGCTCCTCACATTAGGCTAAAGTGAAAGCACAAAGTGTGCTGTGCTCTTTGTCTCCCCCTACAGTGCAGTACCCGGCAGGAAGAGACAAGGTAAGGGGACTGCCGTTTTTTTGTTTTGTTTTTTTATATATAAGACTATCTACTGTATGTGTGTGCATCATACATGTGTGTGTGTGCATGATGTATGTGTGTGCAATGCATGATGTATGTGTGTGTTTGTGCATGTATGTGCATGCAATGCATGATGCATGTATGTGTGTGTCTGTGCATGTATGTGCGTGCAATGCATGATGTATGTGTGTGTCTGTGCATGTATGTGTGTGCGATGCATGCATGTGTCTGTGCATGCATGTGTGTGTCTGTGCATGCATGTGTGTGCAATGCATGATGCATGTATATGTGTGTCTGTGCATGTATGTGTGTGCAATGCATGATGCATGTATGTGTGTGTGCGATGCATGTATGTGTGTCTGTGCATGCATGTGTGTGCAATGCATGATGCATGTATGTGTGTGTGCATGTATGTGTGTCTGTGCATGTATGTGTGTGTCTGTGCATGTATGTGTGTGTGTGCATGTATGTGTGTGCATGAGTGTGTGTTCATGATGCGTGTGTGTGTGCGCGTGCGCATGTATGTCTGTGTGTGTGCATGATGTATGTGTGTGTCTGTGCATGCATGTGTGTGCACGCATGTATGTGTGTGTGCATGATGCATGTATGTCTATCTGTGTGTGTGTGTGCATGCACGTCTGTGTGTGCGTGCATATATGTATGTGTGTGTGCATGTATGTGAGAGTGCATGTATGTATGTATGTATGTGAATGTGCATGTGTTTATCAGTGGCGGTGCGTCCAAAAGGGCGAACAGGTGCCACCCCCTCTCTCCAGCCACTCCCTCTATGACAAATGGATAGATTCATGCATAGCATGATTCTATCCATGGCCCCTGCTGCCACCCCCATATTTAGGTGTCCGGTCCCTTTTGGGGCGCTGGGCGCCTGAAATACAGTGACAGGGGGTGTTTTTGAAGCACCTGATTAGAACCATAGGCTCTAATAGGCTTCATAATAGGTGAACTGCGAGCGCCATGCTTGACGCTCACAGTCCACCCAGGTGTGTTAGAAACACTGAACAGCATCTCCACCAATCAGGTGTGCGGGTCTGTTACCCATCACCTGATTGGCTGAAACGATAGGTGTCCAATAGCTGCACCTATCAGGAGGCGAGGACAGGAGATGAGGATGGCAGGAGACGCAAGGAGGACCCCACTTGTGGCCGTCACCCGCTGCCCCACCAAGACAGGGTAAGTGCCGGGCAGACAGCAAGCAGGCGGGGGGGATTCAAAGTGGCAGCATTTGATGGCACACTGCCAGCGCCAGCATTTAATGGGCACAGTGGCAGCATTTTATTGGCACAGTGGTGGCATTTGATGGGCACAGTGGCAGAGCTTGATGGGCACAGTGGCGGCATTTGATGGGCACAGTGGTGGCATTTGATGGCACAGTGGCAGAGCTTGATGGGCACAGTGGCGGCATTTGATGGGCACAGTGGCTGCAATTTATGTTTTTTTTTTCAGAATTTTTCAGTTTGCTTGCGCCCCCCTAAAAATTTTGAGCACCAGCTGCCACTGGTTTTTATGTGTATATATATATATATATATATATATATATATATATATATATATATATATATATATATATATATATATATATACGTTTTATATATATATGTGCATTTATATATATATATATATATATATATATATATATATATATATATATATATATATATATATATAAAAATAATCTATCAGGGCTGGACAAATTTGCTTTGAATCTAGGAGCCAGTTAAAAAAGTTAGGAGCCAGTTTTTTTTTTTTGCGTAGTATGGATTGTCAGCGCCAGGGGTAAGGCCAGTCATTTTCGCCCCCTAACCCGCAACGGAGCACCCAGTCAATAACGCCAATGTAACGCTGTTCTGGGCTGGCCTCCACCTGATTGGTGGAGGGTTCTGGGCTGGCCAGAAAGAGAGTAAGACTGGGTTTACACTGCAGCAAGAGCGGGGGTTTGTCGAGCCCTGTATATATAGTATATGTGTGCGTATTATGTGTGTGTTTATATATGTGTGTTTAGATGTATGTATGCACATTTTATGTAAAATGCTGTTCCTCCGAAAAGCGATCCATGCTCAGATCGCTTTTCAGACGCATTTGACAGCCAGTAGAGAGGCAATATGTTGCCTACTGACCACCTGTTTTAACCCCTTTAATGCATCATTACTAGGCTCCAACTGCATGCAATGCACACAGTTGCAGAGGGGTTGCAGTGCAGCCCCTTTCACCTAGGGGTGTACTTCAAGGGTGCCCTGACTGGAAAAAGATTGTGAAACACCGACAGAGGAACCCATTTTCCTCCTACAGCCACTGAATGCCTGTGGGTGGGAGAGGAGGAGATGCGGGGGGAAATGGAGAAATCAGTTCCTTTTATATGCAGCCACCCACATGTGAGCGGGCCCTGGTGTTCTGCCATCGGGCTCGGAGAAAAGAGCTTTGTCCGGAGGTCGGGGGGGAGGCCCTCCATGGTTTCTTGCACCGGGGCCCTGAGCGTTCTAGTTACGCCACTGACTATGGAGCTGACCAAATACATTGCTAAGTGACTAGGCTATAGGTGTATGGGCCCAGAAGACCATGCTGGGGAGGTTAGTGAAGGCAAATATGCATGAAGGACAATAAAGGAACTTTAAAAGCTTCCAGCATGCATGAGGACAAAGGGGCACAGCATATTGCAGCATATTACAATCATGGTAATTAGGGAATGATGAAAGAAATGCAATACATTAGCAAACATTAAATACATAGAATGTGATGTTAAAGGAGAAATCTTACCTTAATATAGTCCTTCTGCAGGACTTGTGTGATGGCAGAACAGGTCTCTGGGATAATGAACCCCAGACCCTGGGGGGAGATGCCAGTCGAGAAACTTGAGGTCCTGAAGGCTTCTCCCTGTCGCCAAGTACCGCAACGTGGCGACTAGCCTCTGCTCCAGAGGGATGGCTTGCCGCATGCAGGTATCCTGCCTGCTGATATAAGGGGACAGCAAAGCCAACAGATGATGAAAAACGGGTTCCGTCATCCTGAGATACTTCCTGAAAATCATCAGGATTATTCTCCCGGATCTCACGAAGCAAAGGCATGTGCGAGAATTGGTCACGCTGGCGCAGCCAATCCTTGCTCCATGAACTCCTCCTTGCCCTGTTCATGGACTGGGCTTGGGTCAAAGCTAAAAGCCCAACACCAAGCCCCTGCACAGCACGAATTCTACGATGAGTACGTACACGCAACATGGCTTCAAAACGGTCGGCTGGGCAGAACGGACTTACAGAAAGCACTGATAAACAGCAAGGCCTGAAAGAACGAACTGAAAACCAGAAACGAGCAGACAATAAGCACTGAAAATCAAAGCGTACTATATCAAACATAGGCCACAATGAGAAACAAATGCAAACTGACTACACGCACTGATAAGCAAATACGTACCGACAAGCACAAACTGAAGAGCAGTAACGATCTGAAGCACAAGTCTGAAAAGCGTGAATTGTCTCTAACCAGACTTCTACTAACACGCGATAAACACGTGATTAGCAGAAGGAGCCCAAAGGGTGCCGTACGTGGTGCTAAACTTCCCTTTTATAGTCCCGTCATACGCGGTTTACGTCACCGCGTTTTTGACGATTGGAAATTACGACAACTTTGTCCGATCGTGTGTGGGCAACACCAGTTTCGGACAAAATCCGTCGGAAAATATCTGACGGATTTTGTGGTTGGAATGTGTGTACGTGGCATTACATTTCTTGTTGCATTCTTTATGAATGCAGATGATGATCCCTTAACCTTGTATTTTTTGAAGGCCTTCTCCTTTGCTTTTATATGCATTTTTACATTGGAGTTAAGCCATCCAAGACTTTTGTTTGCTCTTTTAAATTTATTTCCCAATGGGATGCATTGGCTAATGCCCTTATTTAATACGCTCTTAAAGCAAACCCATCTCTCTTCCGTGTTCTTTGTTCCTAAGATTTTATCCCAATTCATGCCTTCTAACAAGGTTCGTAGTTTAGGGAAGTTGGCTCTTTTGAAATTCAGTGTCTTTGTATTCCCCTTATGTTTCCTATTTGTGTGATTTATACTGAAGCCAATTGACCTGTGATCACTGTTTCCTAAATTTAACAAGGTTCATAGTTTAGGGAAGTTGGCTCTTTTAAAATTCAGTGTCTTTGTATTCCCCTTATGTTTCCTATTTGTGTGATTTTATACTGAAGCCAATTGACCTGTGATCTCTTTTTCCTAAATTACCCCATATTTCCACATCCATGATCAGGTCTGTATTGTTGGTAATCAGTTTATTTCTAGTTGTTGTGTCTACCATCTAAATGTCCTGCAAGACATTTAGGAACTGGCGAGCCTTAGACGAATGCGTGGTTCCCTCCGCCCAGTCTATGTCTGGATAATTAACATCCCCCATTATGATAACACTTCCCATCCTTGCTGCTAATCCAACTTGTGATAGGAGATCCGTCTCCCTCTCCTCCCTCAGGTCAGGGGGCCTATAGCATACTCCCAGTAATATTTTCCCCTTAGCTTCAACCCTTTGAAGCTCTACCAATAAGGATTCCACCTCCTCCTTAGCTCCTTTAGTGATGTCATCTCTCAAATTCACTTGTACATTATTCTTGATATATAGGCATACCCCTCCCCCTTTTTTACCCTCTCTATCCCTGCGATAAAGAGTATACCCTTGAATGGTTGCCAGCCAATCATGAGAGCTGTTGAACCAGGTCTCTGAAATTCCCACAAAATCCAAATCCTCCTTGTACAACAGTATCTCTAGTTCACCCATCTTGTCCGCCAGGCTCCTGGCATTGGTGAACATGCCACATAGTTTAGACCGGTTGCATACTATCCTCTTATTGGGTGTTCCCAATTGCAACTAGGACTTGTTGTTACTATACTTACCTTGGGTTTATGTGCTTTAGTGAACCTACCACTAATGCTCCCAATACTACCCTCTGGAATATGTTCTGCGCTGACTATTTCTACCTCTGGGCCCCACCCCCCCCCCCCCCTCCACCGTTGCCTAGTTTAAAAACCCCTCTAAATTTTTGGCTCTCTACTCCCAGCTGATCTGCACCCTCCTCATTTAGGTGCAGTCTGTCCCTTCTATAGTACTGGTGATTGACTGAGAAGTCGGCCCAGTCCTCCAGGAACCCAAACCCCTCCTTACTACACCAGCTCTTCAGCCACTTGTTTACTTCCCTAATCTCCATCTGCCTTTCTGGTGTGGCTCGATGTACCGGTAGTATTGCTGAGAATACTACCTTGGAGGTCCTTTTCCTCAATTTAGCTCCCAAGTCCCTAAAATTTAGGATGATTGAGGAAGGAGGGGGCTTGAGAAAGGAGTGTGTATTCTCAGAATTGGCACAGCACATGCTTCGAAATGCTCCGTTTCGAAGTATGTGTATGCAGTATGTATGATGCATGCATATTCTTAGCCCCCAAGTGCATAACTACATTTATCAACATTAAACCTCATTTGACAGACAAATTAGACAGTGCACGGAGGTCGGCTTGTAACTTGAGACATCCTGTAAGGGCGTAATTCCACTCCATAGCTTAGTGTCATCTGCAGAGACATAAATTTACTTTTAATCTCGGATCTATATTATTTATAAAGATATTAAAAAGTAAGGGTCCCAAAACTGAACCTTGGGGGTACACCGCTGATAACCTTAGACCATTCAGAGTAAGAATCATTAACCACTACTCTCTGAATTCTGTCTTTTAGTCAGTTTTCTATCCATTTACAAATTGATCTTTGCAAGCCTATAGACTTTACCTTACACATGAGGTGTGTGTGGGGAATAAGGATGAGCTCAGTCGTGTTCGCAAGTGGCACGTGCAGAGCCCGCCAGGAAGTCGGCACTGCACAGAGCTAATCACAGGCAGTGAGACATTTCCCGATCTCTGCAGCTGCGCATGGGGACAATGTCCCACTGCTTGTGATTAGCGCTCTGCAGTGCCAACTTCCTGCCGGGCTCTGCACGTGCCATTTGCGAACACGCCTGAGCTCATCCTTAGTGGGGAACTGTGTCAAATGCTTTTGCAAAATCCAGGTATACCACGTCCACAGCCATCCCTCTGTCCAAGGTTTTACTTTACTCATCATAAAAAGAAATTAGGTTTGTTTGATAACTTCTGTCTTTCATGAATCCATGCTTTCTGGTGCTTAAAATATTTTTTTCCAGCAAATATTATATTATTAAACTCTCCAGTACCTTCCTGGCTATAGAAGTTTAACAGGTCTATAGTTACTTGGTAAAGCCTTTGGTCCCTTTTTAAATATGAGCGCCACATTGGCCCTGCACCAATCCAGTGGTACCATTCCAGTCATTAAAGAATCTCTAAATATTAGAAACAATGGCCTTGAAATGACCAAGCTCAATTCTTTTAGGATGCGTGGGTGGATGCCATCTGGTCCAGGTGTTTATCCACCTTTATTCTGTCTAAATATTTCCGGACCATATCACTTTTGAGCCATCGTGGATCATTTGGGGCTGTGTCACTACCATCCCCATTATAGACATGAGCTCCCCCATGCTCCTTTGTATATACAGGGCTGAAGTATGTATAAATGTGCCTTCTCATTGTCCCATCACCCACTCTAGATTATTTTGTAAAGGTTCTACATGCTCAGACCTGACCTTTTTACTATTTTTTGTGGTTTGTCCTACTAGTTTGCAATCTGTCAGGTGCATTTGCTGAGGATATAATTACTCTAATAGATCACCAATCTTCTTTGCCAAAAATACAAATGACTTTGGAAAAATCTGGGTAAGTGTCATACTATGTGAATGAGTCTAAATCTAATATACTAGGTATAGGCATATCAAAATTGCAGCAGCCATTATATCCATACTTATAGCGCAAAGAGGCAATAAAATATTGGGGTTTCTCGTTGCTAAATGTAGATGTAAAATCTCATAAAATCTTTTAACATTCAAGTGTCTTGGTAAGGATGGCAATTCATGTTATGCCGCGTACACACGAAGGGACTATCCCGCGGGATTATCCGCTGGACCGAAGTCGAGCGGATAATCCCCTCGTGTGTGGGCGCCGGCGGACTTTTTTTGCCCAAAGTACGGCGGACTAAAGTTTTAAGTTTTGTTTTAAAATTATCCGTCCAAAAAGGACGCATGCTCAGTAGCAAGTATTTTTCTAGGATTTTTCGTTTTCTAGTCCCGTCGTACGTGCTGTACGTCATCGCGTGAACCGTCGGACTTTTTGCGTGATCGTGTGTGGTCAAGTCCGTTCGCTTTTTAGTCCAGCGGATTGTCCGCTGGACTTAGGTCTGCCGGCAAAAGTCCGTACGTGTGTACGCGGCATTAGAGTTACTTTTCTGACAGACTCCATGGCAGCCTACGTGTGGGTTAACCCCACCTCCTCTCCAATGCTATAGGACCCCACTCCCATAAATTTGAGCTCACCACCAGAGACTGCGTTCCTTTTTGTCCTCCTCTTTGTATCTACAACATATGCACTTACGTTTCCGCACATACATCCGTATGAATAAGCCCTGAGCGGGCCGATATCAGGCATACCATCATAGCTGTGTGGAGAGCCCAGGGCCCAGCCACAGGCGGGTGAGCGGCATCAGGCATGTATGCCCCGGTGGTGGGGGGCAGCCTGTGTATGCCCCGGAGGTGACGTTCAGCACGGCTGGCAAGGTCAGGAGTCTTCAGTCCATTCACATATAATCTCCATGGCAATGTTTGTGTTTATTTGTGGTTGTGTCCAGAACTACCTCTTTCCCCTTTCCTTCCCTCCCCTGGCTCTGTTCTGGCCTCCCACGGTGCCTGGAGCGCTTCTGCATTCCAGAGCGCCGCCTTTCTTCCAGGTCGCGGCCGCTGTGAGCTCCTAGGGGTAAAGTAAAATGGCGCAGGAGCGTGTGAGGGGGACAACGGTGACGTCACCCAGGCGGGGAATTTAAATAGCATATAAATTTAAAAATGCAGCGCTACAGGAATATGCTCACCTCTTCTAAGAGGGAATATCCCAAAAAGGTGAATATAATAAATAAAACCTAGTAAAACAAATGAAATTGTGTAAGACTGAAGAAAAACGGTAAAGAGCAATAGTCAATACATCTTACAAAACATATAAAGACTCAGTAGGAGTCCTTTTATGCATAACTGTGACATTGACACTATCTTAGTGCAAGTTTAATCTTGTTAAAATGAACCACCTGAGAAATGATGAAAAAAAGTATAAAAAAAGCTTGCCTGAAGTTATCTAAGCTTACAGCTAAATTCCAGGCTAAACAAATATTGTCTAAATAAAAGAGCAATGTGCAGGGTGGTTGTCTCAGTCATGACTAAGGCTTATAGGCTGAAACGCGTCAACTGACTTCATCTGTGTGTTTGTTCACTGTTGCTATTCAATAAAATTAAGAAATTTTAAGAACAACCGGAGTGCGGATCATTTTTTCTACATTACTCCTTGATATATCCAGGGTCAGCCCAGCTGGGGGGTTGTTGTCAGGTGGAGTAACTGTGGATGGAGTGCTAGGCTGTCTGGGCCTTTGAGGGCACCCCCCAGTCTGGGGGGGGGGGGTGACCTTGGGCCTGGGACTCGGGTTCTGGAAGGATTTCTTCTTCAATATAGACAAAATTGTTTTAGTAACACACAACAAATGCCACATACTGCAATGACGTGAGTAAAGTCTCAGATCATAAATGTAAAAGAAAAAAGTTTAGAGTATCATCATCCATATCAATAGTTGTAGAAACAAGGGGTAATATGGTTATAGACACAGTTTCTGATTTTGCATCATAATAACCTATACCCACAAGGGTTTTTAGAGAGGGAGTTTGGACTATCTTGGTACTTGTATTGAGTCAAATAAGTCATAATAGTTAAAGAAATAACAAAATATATTTAATAGAAAAACACATAAATGAATAAAATATGTACATCTGTACAAACAAATTAAATTTAAAATCAGCTTTTAACCGCACCACAACGTTTACAGATCAATACAAATTAATGTCGGGTTTCCCTGCAATATTCGCATTGACTAAGCGTAGGGGGCAGTTCCTCTACCGGTTTCACGGTTTGAACCGCTTCGTCAGGAGTATTATCTGCAATGAATCATAATTTTAGATATACAGGCATACCCCAGTTTTAAGTACACAATGGGGTTTATTTACTAAAGCTGGAAAGTGCAAAATCAGGCTCACTTCTGCATAGCTTCCATGTTTTATTACCAAAGCTTAATTGAACAAGCTGGGGTAAGAAGCTCATTGGTTTCTATGCAGAAGGGAGCCTGATTTTGCACTTTCCAGCTTTAGTAAATAAACCCCATTGTGTACTTAAAAGTGGGGTATGCCTGTACAGCATAAGCACAGCCACACAATTTTATACATAAACAGTGTACAGATTTTCATAGATAAGGAGACTGGCTCACCAATACAGGTGGGGGCAAAGATTTGTAGAGCCCAACAAATCCCCCCTACGGCGGATGTGGGGGATTGTGTAGGACAGGCTCTGATATTGTAAATATAAACATAAATTTTAGTATCGTTGTAAATTAATAAGATGAAAGTCATAGTTTGGTGGAACATCCCACAGGGTGTAGAGGTTTAAACAACTTGTGTGGATCAGGCTTAAGAAATTACCAGATAGGGGGCGAAGCAAAGATGGGAGAAAGGGAAAATTGAAAAGGGACGCAAAGGAGGGATAGGTGAGAAGGGGAGTGGGGGAAGGGAGGGGGGGAAGAGGGGAAGAATGGGGGTGGGGAAGGCTGGGGACTGAGGGAGGGAACAAGGGGAAGGGTGGGGAAGGGGGTTGGGAAAGTGGGGGGGGGAGAGTGGAGGGAAAAGAAAGGAAGAAGGGAGGGACGAGGTAAGAGGGGAGGAGGGGAGGAAAGGGAAATAATGGGGGGGGGGGGGGGGGGAAAGGAGGAAAGGGGGGGAGGAGGGGAGGGAGGGGGAAAGGGGGAAAAGGGAGGGAGACTGGGGGATGGGCAGGGAACATAGTGGGGTAAGATAAAGGGGAGGAGAGGAAAGGAGGAAGGGGGGAAAGGGGGAGGGGGTGGGAAAGAAGGGAAGGAATTGAGAGGGGGGGTGTTTGTGAGGGGGATGAAGGAGGGATGGAGGGGAATGGACAGTGGGGGGGGGTGACTTATAAGCCTATAAGAAAGGCTTATATGATATCATTTCATTTAGGCCGGGATGGCGGGTGGCATTGAGCTGTTCAATCCACAGAGTTTCTCTCTGTAGGATTGTTCGGTCCCAATCACCACCTCTAGGATTTGGAAATATCACCTCTAAAATCTGTAAGCACACCACGGATGTGTCGTATCGGTGGTAAAGTCCGATATGGCGACCTATCATGGTTAACTTGCCGCTTCCAGAATAGTAGAGATGATCCCCAATCCTCTGCCTCAGCTCATGTATCGTTTTACCCACATAAAATGATTTACAGCTACAGGTCATGAGGTAAATGGCTCCTCTGGTTCTGCAATCTGCATAACAGTGAGGGATGAAGATTTCACCATTAGGCAATGTGAAACTTTTGCTTTCTTTAATCCAGGGACAGCATGGACATTCACCACATTTATAGGTCCCATAGGGTCTAGTCATATGCGGCGTGCGCCGACGCCGTGGTGGTTGGGGTGCTTAAATCGCTGTGTTTATTACACCACCATTGAGCAAGTGGGAGGACATTGGTGCCAGGCCATCTCTGGGACACAAATCTATACAGGTCAGTACAGGCTCTCTTGGTAAGATGGATAGCTACCTGAATCCACATCCTCAATATGGAGTGGTATAGATCACTAACATACATCTCCTTGTTTTACCATAGACTACTTACCTACACGGATCAGAGGCCTATGGTCCCAAAAGTGGTTGGTCCAAGTATAAAGGACTTCGATTCCTTTGAATAAGCTACTAGTTAGCCCATGAGCCCTGGCACCAAATCTGGCTCTGATATTTATGTCGTGAGTTATATTTAACCATTTACTAGCCTTGGGTGATGGATTTCTTTATAACATCTAAACCTTGATTATTGGTGTGTGGTTTCACTTGATGTGATATTCTCTTTGATAATACTTTCACTGCTTTGTCCTATTCTAACTTCTCTGGCCCTTTCTGCTCTGAACTGCCCCTTTCTCCCCCCTCCCCCCCTTCATTCCCCCCCACTGTCCATTCCCCTCCATCCCTCCCCCACTGTCCATTCCCCTCCATCCCTCCTTCACCCCCCTCACAAACACCCCCCCTCTCAATTCCTTCCTTTCTTTCCTGCCCCCTCCCACTTTCACCCCCCTTCCTCCTTCCCCCCCCCCTTCCTCCCTTCCCCTCCTCCCCTTCACTTTATCTTACCCCACTATGTTCCCTGCCCATCCCCCAGTCTCCCTCCCTTTTCCCCCTTCCCCCCTCCCTCCCCTCCTCCCCCCCGTTTCTCCTCCCTCCCCCTCCTCCCCTCTTACCTTGTCACTCCCTTCCCTCCTCCCCCCCCCCCCACTTCCCCAACCCCCTTCCCCACCCTTCCCTCTGCTTCACCTCCCCGCTCCCTCCCTCAGTCCCCCCCCCCTTGTTCCCTCCCTCAGTCCCCAGCCTTCCCCACCCCTATTCTTCCCCCCCCCCCCCCCCCTTTCCCCCAATCCCCTTCTCACCTATCCCTCCTTTGCGTCCCTTTCAAATTTTCCCTTTCTCCCATCTTTGCTTCGCCCCCTATCTGGTAATTTCTTAAGCCTGATCCACACAAGTTGTTTGAACCTCTACACCCTGTGGGATGTTCCACCAAACTATGACTTTCATCTTATTAATTTACAACGATACTAAAATTTATGTTTATATTTACAATATCAGAGCCTGTCCTACACAATCCCCCACATCCGCCGTAGGGGGGATTTGTTGGGTTCCACAAATCTTTGCCTCCGCCTGTATTGGTGAGCCAGTCTCCTTATCTATGAAAATCTGTACACTGTTTATGTATAAAATTGTGTGGCTGTGCTTATGCTGTATATCTAAAATTATGATTCATTGCAGATAATACTCCTGACGAAGCGGTTCAGACCGCGAAACCGGTAGAGGAATCGCCCCCTACGCTTAGTCAACGCGAATATTGCGGGGAAACCCGACATTAATTTGTATTGGTCTGTAAACGTCGTGTGCGGTTAAAAGCTGATTTTAAATTGAATTTGTTTGTACAGATGTACATATTTTATTCATTTATGTGTTTTTCTATTAAATATATTTTGTTATTTCTTTAACTATTATGACTTATTTGACTCAATACAAGTACCGAGATAGTCCAAACTCCCCCTCCAAAAACCCTTGTGGGTAGAGGTTATTTTGATGCAGAATCAGCAACTGTGTCTATAACCATATTACCCCTTGTTTCTACAAATGCCACATACTAATGTTCCAACTGATTCAGATAGCTCATCTGTCTCTCACAAGACCAAACCCTGTAAGAGATCAAACAAGCAAAAATATAAAGGTGATCGGGACGATGTGTCCTCTCTGCACACAAGACACCTACACACACTCAAGAAGCACAGGCAATCTCACCTCCCACAATCGCGCACTCTTATTGCACCTAATCTATCTTGAACAGAGAATTCTGTATGTCCAACTTGGTCCCGACTTCCACCACTCTAACTCCTTCGGTATCTACTACTCATTGTCAGAACTATTGTGAAGAGAAATACATATTTTCATAAATTCCATATGGAGGTTTAACCACTTAAGGACCAAGCATCTTTCAGAGATTTGTTGTTTACAAGTTAAAAAAAAAATTTTGCTAGAAAATTACTTAGAACCCCCAAAAACAATATATATATTTTTTTAACACCCTAGAGAATAAAATGGCGGTCGTTGCAATACTTTCTGTCACAGCGTATTTGCGCAGCGGTGTTACAAACGCACTTCTTTTTGAAAAAATACACTTTTTTGAATAAAAGAATAAGACAACAGTAAAGTTAGCCCAATTTTTTTTTTATATTGTGAAAGATAATGTTACGCCTAGTAAATTGATACCCAACATGTCACGCTTCAAAATTGAGGTATTTTGACCCCTAATCTCATATTTAAGAGGTCCTGTCATGCTTTTTTTCTGGGATGTTTACATTCCTTGTTATAGGAATAATAGCAATAAAAGTGACACAATTTTTTTTCTAAAGAACAGTGTAAAAATTAAAAATAAAAGGTAAAATAAGAAAGACATTTTTTTTTTTAAATGTTCCCCTTTCGGATGCAGAAGCGAACACATACTTGAGCAGCGCCTGCATATGAAAACGGTGTTCAAACCACACATGTGAGGTATCACCGCGATCGGTAGAACAATAATTCTAGCCCTAGACCTCCTCTGTAACTCAAAACATGCAACCTGTAGAGTTTTTTAAACGACGCCTATGGAGATTTTTAAGGGTAAAAGTTTGTCGCCATTCCACGAGCGGGCGCAATTTACCACTTAAGCCCCGGACCAATTTGCAGCCAAAGGACCAGGCCCCTTTTTGCGATTCGGCACTGCGTCGCTTTAACTGACAAATTGCGCAGTCGTGCGACGTGTTTTCCAAACAAAATTGGCGTCCTTTTTTTCCCACAAATAGAGCTTTCTTTTGGTGGTATTTGATCACCTATGCGGTTTTTATTTTTTGCGCTATAAACAAAAATAGAGCGACAATTTTGAAAAAAATTCAATATTTTTTATTTTTTGCTATAATAAATATCCCCAAAAAATATTAAAAAACGTTTTTCCTCAGTTTAGGCTGATACGTATTCTTCTACATATTTTTGGTAAAAAAAAAAAAAAAAATCGCAATTAGCGATTATTGATTGATTTGCGCAAAAGTTATAGCGTTTACAAAATAGGGGATAGTTTCATAGCATTTTTATTAATATTTTTTTTTTTACTAGTAATGGTGGCGATCAGCGATTTTTATTGTGACTGCGACATTATGGCGGACACATGGGACATTTTTGACACATTTTTGGGACCATTGCCATTTATACAGAAATCAGTGCTATTTAAATGCTACTATGTAAATGACAATGGCAGTGAAGGAGTTAACCACTAGGGGGCGGGGAGGGGTTACGTCAGTGTGTGTGTGGTTTTTTACACTAGGGGGCATGGCTTTATGTCTGACATCACTGATCGGCTTTCCCGATGACAGGGAACAGCCGATCAGTGACAGGCAGTGTAGGAAGCACGGGGAGAGGTTTGTTTACACAGACCTCGCCCCGTTCTTCAGCTCTGTGACCCGATCGCGGGACACCAGTGGCGATCGGGTCCGGAGCTCAGGACCGGGTTGGCTCTTAAAGGGCAACGTACCTGTACATTGATCTGCCCAGCCGTGCCATTCTTCTGACGTAAATGTGCAGGAGGCGGTCCTTAAGCGGTTAAAGCGTGACATGTTGGGTATCAATTTACTCAGCGTAACATTATCTTTCATGATGTCTTATTTTATAATTTGATTTGAAAATTAAAAAATTTTCCCAAAAAAGTGCGCTTGTAAGACCGCTGCGCAAATACAGTGTGACAAAGTATTGCAATTACCGCCATTTTATTCTCTAGGGTGTTAGAACCCCCAAACATTATACATTTTTCTAGTAATTTTCTTTTTTTCTTTTTACAGCTTGTATAACAGTGTACATTTTCTGTCCCCTCAAAATAACTCAACACATAGCCATTCATGTCTAAACCACTGGCAACAAAAATGAGTACACCCCTAAGTGAAAATATCCAAATAGGGCCCAATTAGCCATTTTCCCTCCCCGGTGTCATGTGACTCATTAGTGTTACAAGGTCTCAGGTATGAATCGGGAGTACACATGGGAACCGTCAAAAAATTTGTTTTGTTTCGTTTAAAAAAAAAAAATCGTAATTAGTGTACGAAATTCTGTTCGAATTCGTACGAATCGTTAAAAAATTTTGAATCGTTTCGAATCGTTAATAATCACTCGCGGCTAATGAATCGCCGGTTCCCGTAACACAGAGAACAATTCGAATCCAACTACCAAATACCACACCGATAGTCTTTCGGCAATGTTAGCTGCTCTACACATATAAATACTATATATACAGCGCAGTATTTACCCAATTTTTCCAGTTATATACCTTTGACTTGATATTGCCGCAGTATTTTGCACACCATGGACGTATTTGAGTACAGGGCTTCACGTACAGTAAATACAGAAGGAGTTTGACACCCCCATAAGTGGGCTCTTCATGCGACTGAGAAACAACATGGTCTCAGAGCTACACCTACAATGGGACCTTGCGTTTCTGGAACAGTACACCAGAGAGCACATGGTTCCACGTAGTCTTAGATGGGATATCTCCCCTCAACAAGGAGACCCTGACCTTGAAACTTGGTACAAGTACTTTAACAAGGCAGGCATTGAGTTTCTTAATTTTCTAAAAACTAGGAAACAAAGTCGTCTCTCTATCTTGGATAAAGAGATAAAAGAAATTAAAGAGAGTCTACTGATATATAAAAATACAGTGGAATATAACACTCTTTCGTCCAACCTTCAAGCTCACCTTATAAATCAGAGATCAGAGATCAGAAGGCAAAAAAACACAAAAAATATACTAGAGATATAAATGACTATAAGTCCTGTAGAGTTTTTAACTGGCAGAAACCACCAGCATCTGAAGTTATCATGGAAACCAATAGTGCAACCACCAGCAATGGTGATAGAGCAGTACCCATTTCACAACCACCCCCCACTAGACCCCCCCCCCCAACAGGGAACACACAAGGGAGCAATCCCCAAAGGGGACACACCCCGAATGTACACACCCCACAGAGAGGTAAGGGCAACAACAGTAATTCAAACAGAAGGGGACGTAGAGGCAACCATTCCACCCAGAATAATTATCGCTACGAGTACGATGATTACCAGCAAAGGGGTTCGCCAGCTCGCTATTATGACCATGCTCCTAATTATTCAAATTCTACCTACCCTAATTATCCACCAATTCCCACTCACAACCGGTATTTACCCTTACGTGATCATTATGACGATGTTATTTATCCACATCCTAATACCGAGTATGACCAGGCAACGTATGGCTACAGTCAAATAAACCATTTCCCTACTCAGGATTTTCACGGGGACCAGCCCAACAGAAAAAGGGGTCCCGACATAAGAGGATGTAGAGGAGGGATACAGAGACGGAAAACGCAAAAGAACATAACCTGTCAAGGCGTTTTCAATCTAAGTAAGGTACAACTAACCACTGACGAAAAGGCAGTATTGGATAAAGGCCTTAAATTCGCCCCCCCCCCCCCCAGAAATTAAATAAATTTGGAACTTTTATAGACATTCACAAATTCATACGTAAGATTAAATATTCAGAGGTACATTGTCTCTAACCCCATAAGACACCATGCTAGAAACTATGCTAGAGCCGCCACATCAGGCACAGTTCATTCCGGCCTGGCCAATCCATCTCTGTTTAATCCTCCAACACAGCTAGCTCCAGCTCTGAACATTTTCAGAGACCTAGTCCTAAAGGATCTAGCTAAACTCCCCCCAAAACGCATACACCAGAACCCCTTACTCAGTGCAGGATTGAGATCATTGTATGACAACAAATATCTGGTGATTCGTCCGGCTGATAAAGGTGGGGGAATAGTACTTCTAGACAAAACTGCATATATGAACGAAATGTATAAGATTCTCAGTGACACTGGTACATATAAAAAACTACCCAGTGACCCTACAATAAAATATAAACGAGATCTCACAGAATTAGTTTTTAAAGGTTTTGATTCACTTATTTTAACCACTTTCCGACCGGCGCACGACGATGTACGTCCCTTTTTTGAAGAGGGATATCTCGGTAACGGCAGCAGCTGCTGCCACAACCGAGATATCCATCTCTTCAGGCGCCGGTCGGCATTCCGATAATGGTGGTTATCGCGGCGGATTCACCGCGAGATCACCGTTATCGGCGGCGGGAGAGGTCCTTTCCCCTCCTGTGCATAGAGATGAGTGACGCTAAGATGGCCGCCACTCATCTCTATACCATAGGAGGGCGGAAGCGATGTCAAAAACGTCACTTCCGCCCATACGTCTTAAAGAGGAATTTACAAAGGTCATTTTTTTTAAATGACATTTTTTTTTTTTTTTTCATTGAAGTCCAAATATGAGATCTGAGGACTTTTTGACCCCAGATCTCATATTTAAGAGGACCTGTCATGCTTTTTTCTATTACAAGGAATGTTTACATTCCTTGTAATAGGAATAAAAGTGAGCCAATTAAATTTTTTTTTAAAAACAGTGTAAAAATAAATAAAATCAAGAAAAATAATTTTTTTTTTTTTTAAAGCGCCCCGTCCCGACGAGCTCGTGCGCAGAAGCGAACGCATACGTGAGTAGCGCCCGCATATGAAAACGGTGGTCAAACCACACATGTGAGGTATCGCTGCGATCGGTAGAGCGAGAGCAATAATTATAGCCGTAGACCTCCTCTGTAACGCAAAATATGCAACCTGTCGAATTTTTTAAACGTCGCCTATGGAGATTTTTGAGGGTAAAAGTTTGATGCCATTCCACGAGCGGGGGCGCAATTTTGAAGCGTGACATGTTAGGTATCAATTTACTCGGCGTAACGTTATCTTTCACAATATATAAAAAAATTGGACTAACTTTACTGTTGTCTTATTTTTTTATTCAAAAAAGTGAATTTTTTCCAAAAAAGTGCGCTTGCAAGACCGCTGCGCAAATACGGTGTGAAAAAAAGTATTGCAACGACCGCCATTTTATTCTCTAGGGTGTTAGAAAAAAAACAATATATAATGTTTGGGGGTTCTAAGTTTTTTTCTAGCAAAAAAAACTGTTTTAAACATGTAAACACCTAAAATCCAAAACGAGGCTGGTCTTAAAGTGGTTAAATCGTAAGGAAAAAGATTTTTTAATTCCTTTAGCACCTTGGATACCCACTATTTATTATCTACCTAAAATCCATAAGGATGCAACACACCCTCCGGGGCGCCCAATTATCAGTGGGATTGACTCAGTCACATCAAGGATTGGTAAATATATAGATCATTATTTACAACCCATTGTGCAACAAACCCCGTCATATCTAAAAGATACAAAACACGCCATCAATAAGCTTTCCTCCATATCTATAGAAGAAGGCATCATTATGGCAACCGCGGATGTAGCTTCTTTATACACCTGCATCGCACATTCACAGGGACTAAAAGCAGTAAAAATCTTTCTAGAACGTGAACCTACTTTAACCACATGCCGACCGCGCTATAGTCGAAAGACGGCTACAGCGCGGTCGGGTTTCCCTGAGTGGACGTCCTACGGACGTCCTCCCAGAAAGTTGCTCCCGCTCGCCCCCTGGGGTGCGCACTCGGGAACATCCGTGACCGCCGGGTCCCGAGGACCCGGCGCATCACGGATCACGGTAAACAGCCGCTGATAGCGGCCGTTTACCACGTGATCGCTCCGTCAAATGACGGAGCGATCACATGTACACAAACCGGCGTCACGTCATGACGCCGGTTCCTTCCTCCCCTCTCTGTACCGATCGGTACAGAGAGGAGAGAAGCGAAGAGGGGGAGAGACGGGACCAGCGCTGTGGGCTGAATGTGTAGTGCCCACAGCGCTGGTCAATACACTGCCACCACTGTGCAATGCTCTGCAACCAACCGCTGTGCAATGCTCTGCAACCAACCGCTGTGCAATGCTCTGCAACCAACCGCTGGGCAATGCTCTGCCACCAACCACTGGGCAATGCTCTGCCACCAACCACTGGGCAATGCTCTGCCACCAACCACTGGGCAATGCTCTGCCACCAACCACTGGGCAATGCTCTGCCACCAACCACTGGGCAATACTCTGCCAAAATTTTTAATAGAAACAAAGAATTTTTTTTTTTTTACCGAATTTTCAGTATTTTTTGATTTATAGCGCAAAAAATAAAAAACCCAGCGGTGATTAAATACCACCAAAAGAAAGCTCTATTTGTGTGAAAAAAGGGACACAAAATTAATTTGGGTACAGTGTTGCATGACGGAGTAATTGTCATTCAAAGTGTGAGAGCACCGAAAGCTGAAAATTGGTCTGGTTAGGAAGGGGGTTTAACTGCCCAGTGGTCAAGTGGTTAATCAGAAAGCAAACTAATTTCATCATGGAACTTCTGGATTTTGCAACCCATCACAACTATTTTTGGTTCAATGGTCAATTTTACTCACAAGAGAGGGGGGGTTGCCATGGGAGCAAAATTTGCTCCCAGCCTGGCCAATATTTTTATGGCCAAATGGGAGGAGGATGTCATCTACGCCACGGATAGACCACAGCTGAAACTATGGGCACGATATATTGATGACATCCTCCTCTTATGGAAGGGATCTCAGGAATCCCTCGATACCTTTTTTCTGTATCTTAACAATAACGATCGTGGTATCACATTGACCCACGAATCAAGCCAGACACAAATACACTTCTTGGATCTTGACATTCAAATATCCGAAGGTCATTTTAAATTCAGCACACATACCCATAGATAGTTGCCACCATAGGAGCTGGCTCAGATCGGTTCCAAAAAGCCAGTTTCTGCGTTTACGTAGAAACTGCACCGATCTAGATGTTTTCAAGACACAGGCCAATACCCTACGCGACAGGTTCAAAGAAAAGGGCTACAACATGCAGGAGGTTGATCACGACTTAAGGTGCGCCCTGGAGACAGACAGAACGTGTCTCTTATCAGATAAACCCTGTGCTCCCCCTGACAATAATTTTAAGTGGTCTTTTTTAACGTCTTATTCAATACAACACAAACAAATAAAATCTATATTGGTAAAACATTGGAATATTTAAAAAAATGATAAAGTGTTGGGTCCACTGATACCAGACAAAGCTTGGGTTATATATAAAGGGGCCCCCTCACTCAAGAGTCAAATCGCCCCCACAATCATCAACCCCCCAATAAAACCCTCTTTTTTCCATAACCTGAAGGGTTACTACCCCTGTAAGAGGTGCACGGTATGTCATTAGAATACAAAGGGGAAACATGCAACAAAGGAATTTGAATCTTCATTCACGAAAGAAAAATACCCCATTAAGCACTTCTGTACATGTGCAACCACCCACGTAGTGTATCTAATAACCTGCCCGTGCTCAAAACAATACGTGAACATCACTAAAATTAAAGGTGGCAGCACCAAACATACTGTTCCGCGGCATTACCGTCAATTTCACAACAGGGATCCTAGAGGGACACAGCTTTTAATCATAGATAAGTTCATAGCACCATGGAGGGGAGGAGCCATAACTAGAGGTGTCTCGCAATTGGAAACGTTCTGGATCTACCAGCTGCAGTCCTACTCCCCACATGGTATGAACATTGAATGGGACATTAACGCATTTTTAAAGAAAGCATGATGCCCATCCATACCTATTTATAATAATTTTTTATTTCAATCATTATATCTACTACTATCCAAATTTCTGATTTTATCCGTTCATATATGCTACTTTTATTTGCCTACTAATACAAAAAATCTTTTATGGGAGATCTAGTCGGGGGCCATTATACGCTTTTTAAACATTTCGGTCTTATATTTATATTTTTAATAATATAATTCCTTCAAGTATACCGATTGCGAGACCAATCCAGTTTTCTCCAATAAATTAGAGCTGTGTTTATCCACATCTATTTTTTACAATGAGATTGCATATTTGCTAAACATTGTGTCTATACATGCATTAACAATGTAAAAATGTATTTGTAAAGTAGAAATACATTTGTAAGAATGCGACCCCATTGCGATATATATATGCTCGTTTTACTAATACAAAATCAGCATCACTCTTTACAAATTTATATATATATGCTCGTTTTATTAATACAAAATTAGCATCATTCTTTACAAATTTACATCACTATTCACAAATTTCCGCTATTTTACTTTAATTTGCCAGTTTCAGCCATGACAGTATCCGGGGCTCTGTGCTTAGACACCGAGTGTCAGCAAGGAATGTCCCGGAGTATGCTACATGACCTATTCTCTTTATGCAAGCCTGTTTTTTTCCCCTGAGAAACGAGAGTGAGGCTTGGCTTCTTCCTCGCTTGCGTCCCACAAGGACGTAGCGGCGGTACGTCATGACGCCGCCCCCGTCCTTAAAAACGAGGCTTGGATGAAGCCACAGCGCTACCAACAGCAGAGCGCCTCAGCACTTCCGCCCGGACCCATAGCGAGGCCTGGATGACAGCAGGCGCTCGCATAGAATGGGCGGAAGTGACGTGAGAGCGCAGTGACGCTGTGAACAAGAAGGTCATCAGTAAAGAAAAGCATACACCGCTGCAGCATTCGAAACTGTAGCCTTATAAATAAAATAAAAACATGAATATTCTATCCTATCACTAATGGCTATTCTGGACATTTATTTATTGCCTGCAATAAGAAAAATAAAGAAATTTCGCCAGACAGGAAGTGAGGTCACTTCCTACCAGTCCAATTGCAAAAATCACTTTGGGGTCACACTCCCTATTTAAGCGTGCTGCTGGTGGTTGTAGTCCACACCCCAGACGACGTCTATGAGGACGAAACGCGTCGGGTGGACTACTACAACAGCACCACGCCACTACTTCGTAATTTTAAACAGGCCTGTTTTACTTCCAAAGAATGTGAGTGTTTTTAATCTGTTTTTACACTATTAAATTACATTCCAAACGGTATTACACTATGCAAGGCTTTCTTTTTATTATGATGCATAAACACGAACGATTGAACATGGAATATTGATGCCCATTCCCCATCGGCCATCTATTCTCCTGGTGTTTACCTGTCTATGGTGTATCGAGACACATCTTGGAACCATTACGTGGAATAAGGATCTGCCAGCTTCATAATACTAAGCTTTTTGCGACTTGAGAGGCATATGCCCCTACAAGTCCAAAATTTCCAGTAAGCCTTACTCCTATAGGCTCAGTTGCCACCAGACAACTATCCCTTCACCCAGCACACGGAACACCCACTTGAAATAGCATCATCCGTTTGATCACCAACCATCCTCTTTATGGACTACAACTAAAGTCACTTGTTCATTCACTACCTTTTTAAACGGACTTTATCACTATATATTTATTTATATAAGTTTTCACTCAGCACTTATAATCCCAATTTGAGCTTTTAAGACTATCTCATCACGAGTTATTTTAAGCTACACCTTATCACAGAATCACTTGGTATTTATTTCACCATTTTTAAAACCACGTGAATTTTTAATTTTTATTGGGTTTTATTGCATAAATAATTTTATATAAGTTATTTTATATTTATGCTCTGATAAGTTTTTCATTTTCATAATTTATTTATATTTATATTTATATGGTACCAAGACAGATTAGTTATACACAGGACATAAAAGTAAACGGAATAGGGCAAATTCCTCAATATAAGGTTTTACATCTGAACATATACTAATAGTGCCAGTTCCTAAAAAAGAACCTTTTTTACTTCTAGCGCTACATTTATATATACACACACACAACCTTTACCACACCGATAGTCTTTCGGCAATGTTAGCTGCTCTACACATATAAATACTATATATACAGCGCAGTATTTACCCAATTATTCCAACTACCAAATATCGAATTTCAACTAATACGAAAGATATTATTATAGCGGATATAACGAATGATTCGAATGAATTTTAGATTCAGTTTATCGAATATAGAGAACCGTCCCTGCACAAAGTGTCATTTTTACAGGAAAAAAAGCTATTTAAAAAACAAAATGACGTGGGGTCCCCCCTAAATATCCATACTAGACCCTTCAGGTCTGGGATAGATTTTAAGGGGAACCCCGGCCAAAAAAAAAAAAAATGGCGTGGGGTCCCCCTCAAAATCCATACCAGACCCTTTATCCGAGCATGCAACCTGGCAGGCCACAGGAAAAGAGGGGGGGACGAGAGCGCCCCCCCTCTCCTGAACCATACCAGGCCACATGCCCTCAACATTGGGAGGGTGCTTTGGGGTCCCCCCCCAAAGCACCTTGTCCCCATGTTGATGAGGACAAGGGCCTCATCCCCACAACCCTGGCCATTGGTTGTGGGGGTCTGCGGACAGGGGGCTTATCCTGCCCCCCCCTGTGTGAAATGGTAAGGGGGTACAAAAGTACCTCTACCATTTCACCAAAAAAGTGACAAAAATGGTAAAAAAAAAAAAAAAAAAAAAAAAAAAAAAAAAAAAAAAAAAATCGGTCTTTGACAATTCCTTTATTAAAATCTTCTTTCTTCTGGTCTTCCTTCTTCTTTTCTTCATCCTTCGGTTTCTTCATCTTCTCCTTCCGGCATCTTCTTCTTCCATCTTCTTCTTCCTCCCATCCGCTTCTTCTTGCTCTGGTCTTCTTGTCCGGCATCTTCTTCCATGGCGTCGGCGTCTTTTCTTGGGCCGCTCCTCGCAATGGGAGGCTCCCGCTGTGTGAGGCTTTGCTGCGTCTGACAGGTCTTTTATAACGGAGGGCACCTGGTGACCCCGCCCCCCCTCTGACGTCATGGGGAAAGCCATAGGGAAGTCCCCATGTCGTCCCCGTGCGTCAGAGGGGGTGGGGTCACCAGGTGGCCCCGTTATAAAAGACCTGTCAGACGCAGCGAAGCCTCACACAGCGGGAGCCTCCCATTGCGAGGAGCGGCTCAAGAAGAGACACCGACGCCATGGAAGAAGATGCCGGACGAGAAGACCAGAGCAAGAAAAAGCGGAAGGAGAAGATGAAGAAACCGAAGGATGAAGAAAGGAAGAAGGAAGACCAGAAGAAAGAAGATTTTAATAAAGGAATTGTCAAAGACCGTCTCCTGTCATTTTTACCATTTTTGTCACTTTTTTGGTGAAATGGTAGGGGTACTTTTGTACCCCCTTACTATTTCACACAGGGGGGGGGCCGGGATCTGGGGGTCCCCTTGTTAAAGGGGGCTTCCAGATTCCGATAAGCCCCCCGCCCGCAGACCCCCACAACCAATGGCCAGGGTTGTGGGGATGAGGCCCTTGTCCTCATCAACATGGGGACAAGGTGCTTTGGGGGGGGACCCTGTTCTCTGTGTTACGGGAGCTGACAATTCATTAGCCGCGAGTGATTTTAAATAGCTTTTTTTCCTGCAAAAATTACACTTTGTCATTCAAATGATTAGAATTCATTCGAATCATTCGTTATATCCGCTATAATAATCTCTTTCGTATTAGTTGAAATTCGCTATTTGGTAGTTGGATTTGAATAATTCGGAGCCGAAATTCGTAAACGGAATTTCGTATTCCGTACAGAATTCGTATTCGAAAAAAAATTCGTACTACGGATTCTTATAAATGTACGAATTTCGAACAATTCGTACAAATTTCAAATTCGCACGAAACAGTCCGTTCATTTAGAACGTAACTGCAGGTAGACGGGGCTAGCGAAGGCAGTGAATGCCGCCGCGCTAGCCCCGTCACCTGGCATGGATTTAAAGGGAATCCCCCACGCCGAAAAAAACGGCGTGGGGGTCCCCCCAAATCCATCTCAGACCCTTATCTGAGCACGCAGCCCGGCAGGCCAGGAAAGGGGTGGGGACGAGCGAGCGCCCCCCTTCCTGAGCCATACCAGGCCGCGTGCCCTCAACATGGGGGGTGCCCTGGGGAAAGGGGGGCCGTGCGGCCCCCCCACCCCAAAGCACCTTGTCCCCCATGTTGATGAGGACAAGGGCCTCTTCCCGACAACCCTGGCCGTTGGTTGTCGGGGTCTGCGGGCGGGGGCTTATCGGAATCCGGGAGCCCCCTTTAATAAGGGGGCCCCCAGAGCCGCGCTGTGCTGGGACTTATATAGGGACATGGGGACAGGGTCACATGCTCATGTCACATGGTGACCCCGCCCCCTTGTGATGTCACAGTCCCGGAGGATGCTGGGACTGTGACATCACAGGGGGTGGGGTCACCATGTGACATGAGCATGTGACCCTGTCCCCTTGTCCCTATATAAGTCCCAGCACAGCGCGGCTCTGGCATTCCGGCCAGAGAGAGCGACGGGTCAACATCGGAAGAAGAAGAAAAGAAGAGAAAGAAGAAGAAGGCGGCGGCGCAGAAAACGACGACAGCGGCAAGAACAGAAGAGACCCTGGAAGACCCCCGAAGGCGGATTGAGACCCCCAGCCGACGGCGTCGACGACGAAGAAGGTAGCCGGCCTCCTCTGCTCGGTAGAAGAGCTAGGTAAATAGCGGAGGAGTCCGGCGGCGAGAAGACCCCCCAAGACGGAAGAAGACCCCCGGAGCAGTGCAATAAAATGGTGTGTTTTTTTTATTTACACTTTACACCTTAGGTGAATGGGTAGGGGTACATCGTACCCCATACTCATTCACATAGGGTGGGGGGGCCGGGATCTGGGGGCCCCCTTATTAAAGGGGGCTCCCGGATTCCGATAAGCCCCCGCCCGCAGACCCCGACAGCCAACGGCCAGGGTTGTCGGGAAGAGGCCCTTGTCCTCAACATGGGGACAAGGTGCTGTGGGGTGGGGCTTTCCCCAGGGCACCCCCCATGTTGAGGGCACGCGGCCTGGTATGGCTCAGGAGGGGGGGGGCGCTCGCTCGTCCCCACCCCTTTCCTGGCCTGCCGGGCTGCGTGCTCGGATAAGGGTCTGAGATGGATTTGGATTTGGATTTCGGCGTGGGGATTCCCTTTAAATCCATGCCAGGTGACGGGGCTAGCGCGGCGGCATTCACTGCCTTCGCTAGCTCCGTCTTCCTGAAGTCACGTGTTAAATGAATGGACTTTCCGATTATCGGCGATTCCGTTCATTTCCAAAAGTCCGGCGGACTAGCATACTAACGGCGGGATTGTCCGCCGGACTGCCAAGTCCAGCGGATAATTTTAAAACAAAACTTAAAACCTAGTCCGCCAGACTTTTGGCGCCAAAAAGTCCGCCGGCGCCCACACACGGGGGGATTGTCCGGCGGACTCGAGTCCAGCGGACAATCCCGCGGGGAAGTCCGTTCGTGTGTACGTGGCATAATAGGTACATCTTATTGGTTGAAATACAAGAGAAATGGAGAGACTTGATGCTTGAAGTTTGGTTGAAGCTGGTTCTGTCGTCACATCCGCATTCTAATGTGTGGGAGGCAGGGAGTAGACGCCATCTTTAGTTCCAAACAGAACCAATCTTTATACTTATATAATAAGTAAGGCGTTGCATAGAAAGATGTATACACATAAGCAAATAGACATTTTCTGATTATCAGTATGTACATAACATTCCTTCACAGTCCCCCCTAAAATGGCTATTTTCTTCTGTCCCTCATCTAAAGGTCCTACTCACCTGGCTAATTCTCCTCAGCAACTCTTTTAGGCTGTATATAGTTAGTCAGCAACTAGTTCACTACCCCCCTCGATACAGCTGGAGAAGTGCAATCAGTTGCTATCTATCCCTATAACCCTATAAGATTGCCATCCTGCCATTGCGCGCGTGCCGGTCGGGACCTCCATGAGTCCAGTTGCGGGTCCCGCGGACTCGATCGCCGCGGGGATACCCACGATCGTCTCACGGGATGGCTGAACGGGGAGATGCGGAAGTAAATAGCAGCTCCCTGTTCTGCCTAGCAACTAGTGACACTGATCTCTGCTCCCTGTGATTGGAGCAGAGATCAGTGTTCACTAAATCACAGCCACGCCCCCCCCCCCCACAGTTAGTAACACGCCCCTAGGAACACTTAACCCCTACGCTGCCACCTAGTGGTTAACCCCTTCACTGCCAGTGTCATTTACACAGGAATCAGTGCATTTAAATAGCACTGATTGCTGTATAAATGAAAATGGTCCCAAAAATGTCCGATGTGTCCGCCATAATGTCACAGTCACAATAAAAAAAAAATAAAAAAAAACGCTGATCGCCGCCTTTACTAGTAAAAAAAAAAATTATTAATAAAAATGCTATAAAACTATCACCTATTTTGTAAGCCCCCGTACACACGGTGGGAAATCCCTACCACAAAATCAGTCTGATTGTTTCCGACTGATTTTGTCCGACACTGGTGTTGCATACACAAGGTCGGACAAAGTTGTCGGAAAATCCGATCATTTTGAACGTGGTGACGTTCGTTGCATACGACGGAACTATGTAGAGGCTAGTAGCCAATAGCTTTGGTCTCATAATTTGATCTGAGCATGCGTGGCACTTTGTCCGTCGGAATTCTCTACACACGATTGGAAAAAGTCCGATCCGATTTTATTGTCGGAAAATTTGAGAGCAGGATCTCACATTTTTTCCGTCGGAGATTGCGACAGAAAAAGTTTGATGGAGCCCACACACGGGCGGATTTTCCGACAACATGGTCCGATCGGACACTTTCCATCGGAATTTCCGACCGTGTGTACGGGGCATAAACGTTATAACCAATCAATCGCTTATTGCGATTTGTTTTACCAAAAATATGTAGAAGAATACGTATTGGCCTAAACTGAGGAAAAAATATATTTTTTTTATATATTTTTGGGGGATATTTATTATAGCAAAAAGTAAAAAATAATGCGTTTATTTCAAAATTGACGCTCTTTTTTTGTTTATAGCGCAAAAAATAAAAACCGCATGGGCGATCAAATATCACCAAAAGAAAGCTCTATTTGAGGGGAAAAAAAAAGGATGTCAATTTTGTTTGGGAGCCACATCGCACGACCGCGCAATTGTCAGTTAAAGCGACGCAGTGCCGAATCGCAAAAAGTGGTCTGGTCTTGTCTGAAAGAGGTTAAGTTAAATTTGTAAACTGGATTTGTAAAAGCAATTGTTTAACATTTACCAATTTATATTTTTGGTGACGATGGACGTCCATGTTTATGTTGGAAGAAGAATACAATCCATGTATCTAATCACAATCTCATTGTCCTTTTCTTTTTCATACATCATGGGACACAGAGTAAGGCTAATATGCATTACCTGTTGGGTTATACTTCCAGACATCCCAACCTGCAAAAACTAATTTCAGGGAGGTGGCAAACTCATTTCAGGGAGGTGGTGCTCCGGGCCACCCCCCCCCCCCCCCAATTTAACATGATTAGCAAATGAAATGGAATCAGTATACAGAGGTTTACTTCTGAGAGATATTAAAGGAACACTAACCACCTTGTAACCTCATCATCCACTTCAATCTCCACAGTCATCCTTATTGATCTTACTTATTCCTCTTATAATTGTCCCCATCATCCTCATCCCTCTCAGAATGATCCTCATCTCTCTCCACAATTGTATCTCCATCATTCTCATCTTTCTCCATAATCATCCCCATCCCTCCCTGCTTTGTAACCCACCATCCTCATCCTTGTATTCTCTATGTGCTCTTTTCTCTATTTACTCTATCACCATATGATCCATCTTCATGCCTCAAGCAGCCTCTATCCTTCCCTCTCTCCATAATCACCCATCATCCTCATCCCCACCATCCTTTTCACCATCTTATTCATTCCTGTAGCTCCCCTGTCCTATGTCATAAGGAAACTCTCCTGTTGTCAGGGTATATGACCTGTACTGCGATGTAATCTATGGTGTAAGATGTGTTCTAAGTACAGTCAGAGAAAGTGGCTGCCACAGCACACTTGCCTCTCTCTGTGTTGCTCATTCCTGCACCAGAGAAGGTGGGCTGGGTGTAACCACCTCTGAGGCCAGCCACACCCCTTCCCCGAGTCCCACCCAATCAAAATGCGAGCCTAGGAGCAGGCTCTGCCTCAGGGGTGTACTCAGGAGTGAGTCCCCAATGAGAGAGCACTGATCAGACACGGAGGTGGGAGAAAGTAGGAAGAGGATTTTTTTTTCATCGGCATGTATTCCTCTTTGACTGTGGCCACTTTGACTTGTGCGGCTGGGGCTGGCAGCCATGATATCGCGGGGAAATTGGTGGGTGTGCGGGAGCCACAGCTAAAACGCGGGAGGCTCCCGCACTTCACGAGAGACTTGGAACGTCTGTACTTTATCTCCAGGTGAATGGACACTGGAAGACTAAAAGGTCTTTAGACAGGAAGTGATCCCCTATATAACCCCTCCCATAAAGGAAGTACTTTAGTTTTTTACCAGTGTCTGCAAGGTGGATGGTACGGTTGTTTGAGCTCTCTGAGCTCCAGGTCTCTACAACAAACAGTTCTTAAATTAATCAAGAGATTGACCTATCGGATTCATTTGACACAGGCTTTATATGCTTAGATAAATGATACAGAGCCTTGCAAAAAAGACTCAAGATCCTGCGAGGTTTTGCCTGTAATGTGGCCTCCGGGTGCTGGACCCTGCGTAGTGGAATCCTGGACACTACAGCTCTAAGGCATTCCTGCAGGGTGCTGTACAGGTCCAAGGGAGTGGACCCCAAACATGAAAAGAGTACCAAGTCCTTGAAGGTCTTCAAGTGACAGGAACCCGCCGTGAAGGGTGAAGATTGCTCTCTCGTTTCTAAGCTGCCCTGCGCCTAGACTGGCAAGAGAAACTCCTTTATCTAATTATTGTGGGATGTCCCAGTGATTCTAACAATCAGTCAAGCTAGCTGGAGGCTGGACACCTGTGTGCGGTAACCATATGGGGGGGGGGGTGGGCTAGCTGTGGGTGTTTGCAAAGCAGTGGCGGTGCATGCATAGAGGGCGCAGGAGCGCCGCCCCCCCTCTCCTGCACCGCTCTATCACCAATAGATAGATTCATGCATTGCATGAATCTATCTATTGTCACCGCTGCCGCCCCCTATTCAGGTGTCCGGCCCCTTGTCGGGCGCCGGGCATCTGAATTACAGCGGGGGGGGGGGGGTGTTTCTGGAAGCGCCCTATTAGAGCTATCAGCTCTAATAGGGGACCTGATTAGAGCGGTGTGCTCTAATAGGCTTCCATAAGTGTAAACAGCGGGCGCAATGCTTTGCGTTCGCTGCTTACACAGTATTGTGTTAGGGAAGCGAATACATCGCTTCCCTAACACAGACCCGCCTCTCAGCCAATCAGGTTGCTGGTCTGTGTTACCGGTCCCCTGATTGGCTGAAGTCACAGGCGCTGTGATTGGACGCCTAGGCGTCCATTCACTGCAGAAGACAGGAGGAGCGCGGGAGAAGATGTCGGGTCGATGAGGAGACACCGCTCGCCGCCTGACAAGGTAAGTGCCGGCACATTGGCAGCATTTAATGGGCACAGTGGCAGCACTTGGGGCACAGTGGCAGCATTTAATGGGCACAGTGGCAGCGTTTGACAGTGAGGCTGTTTGTTTTGCGCCCCCCCCAAAAAATTTGAGCACCAGCCGCCACTGTTGCAAAGTATACTTTTTTTTGCTTGTGTCTGGCTGCTTTTTACCTGTATGATGGCATACGACGGTGCACCATTTTGCCTTGGTTCGACATGGCGCAAGTGCGTTCGCAAGAGGCTCAGCAGTTTGTTTGGCGGCTTCACCGTACATGCACCGTAGCCTTACACTGGGTGTACAAAGATTTGCGTCCTACCCAAATTAAGCCATGCCCGTTCACGTGCACGCATGCACAGAACGTTCCGGTGCACAGCCAACTTATTTAAGCTGTATATGCCAAGCAGCTGTGAGACACAGAGCAGGCTCTGAACCAGGCATTTGCAGCAGTTCGTTTCTCCTTACCCGGGTCACGTGAGTCACTAGGTGGTGTTGGCAGGCTAAAGGTGCTTAGCAGGATTGTTGCATAGGGGCTTGGTGAGCCCTGTTAAATGGTCTCCCTTCTGAGGTGTGTTAATACTACACCCAGGTACTCCTTTTTGTGGCTAGTAAATGTCTTTAAAAAAAAAAGGAGGAGCGGGACAACACTACAGGGAAGGGCACACCTATGTCATCAGTAGTTCCTGATGAACCTAGTTGTATCCCCTGAAGGACCAGAGGCTTCCGGGCAATCTGAGCTGCTGCGCCTATCTGGGATTGTACCTACAGTCAATGCTGCTGCTTCACCCTTTATCACTAAGGATGAACTGTCCTCAGCCCTAGCCATGTTAGAGCATAGGATTGCTGGCATGATTGCTTCCATTATAGAGCGTCCTGTGAGCCTCCACTGATTAAAAACTGCCTAAATTACAATATAAATCAGCTGCAAGCTTTAAACACGTCTCATAAAGTCATGCAGATACAAGCAGATCAAATATATACGCTGCGCTTCCAAATACACAATAGACTACACACTATGCATAGGTAGTAACCAAAGTGCATAAAAAGCATGTGACAGTCCTAAAGTGATAAACCTGGTCTCTACCAACTGTAGAAAGCGACACTGTGCAACAAATGTATAAAGAATGATAAACATATAGTGAAAAATAAAAAAAATATATGTAAACAGTAAATGCAATAAAGTGCTAGTGTGCATCCAAGTGGTTAACAGTTTACACCACTTTCAATAGTGTCCATAAGATTTTGTGTAAATAAACATTGATCCCACTGTTAGGTAAACATGAATAAATGTACTCCTGTGTGCATATGTGACATCCAACTGTGTCAATTCAAATGTGCTTTAAAGTCCATACGATTCTGAAACTGCTATGTGGGTGATCCAAAGCATGCCGTGGTATCCTCACTCAGGTGCTCCCCCTAGGTATTAAACATTCACCTCTGAGCGTGTGACTTTGCAATTAAGCTTAGTCAATACACGCCTGTGAACCACCTCTGGGCTCTGCTGTGTTACCGGAATCCAGGACTCGTCAGCGCAATGCCTCGGTCTGCTCTAGTCAGCATCTTTCTGCACAGACAAGGCAGCCTCCTAATATGATACCTTAACAAGGATGGATGAAGACTAGGGTTGAGCGAACCCGAACTGTAAAGTTCGGGTCCGTACCGGACTTTTGGGTGTCCGGGTCCCGGACCCAAACCCGAACTATTGACTGTATGTTCGGGTCCGAGGTTCGGCGATGTATTGGTGCCTTTTGCAAGCTGCAGGGCAGCCAATCCACGTTAGTTTCACTGGTGTGCCCTTAGAAGCCATCACAGCCATGCCTACTAATGGCATGGCTGTGATTGGCCAGTGCAGCATGTGACCCAGCCTCTATATAAGGTACAGGCACACAGCACAGCGCGTCACTCTGCTGTAGACAGGTTCCTAGCTGCGAAGAGAGAATTTCATTATAGGAGTTAGTCAGTCCACATTCCTGAAATATCTTCAAATTAGTAATAGTCAGTAAGCGATCTACATAGCTAGAGAGACTAGAGAGTGTCTTTATTGAGGGAAAGAGGGAGAGAGAATTATTCACCAGATTCCTAAATCAATTGTACCCTGGCTGGGGTGCAGTGCACAGTCTTTTAACAGTGCCATGAGGCCAGTGCCAGACAAAATATAACTTTTATCTGCAAGCTCAGTGCACCATCACTGCATATTTTACTAAGAGATACACCATACTCTGGGTGTATTCTGCTATTGCAAAAAAATAAAATTCTGCTGTGTTTTCTGCATGTGTGCAGGAGTGTGACATACAGTTGATCGATATTTCTTCTATTGTGCTATCCAAAAAAAAAAAAAATTGTAGTGACATTTTTTTTTCCCATAGCATTTTCTGCATTTTCATACACGCTTTACACACTGTGGGTGTATTGTGCTATTGCAAAAAAATAAAATCTTTCAGTGTTTTCTGCATGTGTGCAGGAGTGTGACATACAATCCATCGATATTTCTTGTATTGTGCTATCCCAAAAAAAAAAATTGTAGTGAAATTTTTTTTTGCCATAGGATTTTCTGCAGTTTAGCAGTTTTTGAGATACACGCTGTACACACTGTGGGTGTATTCTGCTATTCCAAAAACACCCATTTAGGGCGAGATCATAAATTTTGAAAATATGAGGAGATCGTCAAAAAAGGGACGTGGCCCCGGTCGTGGTGCTACTGGTGGAGCTCCTGTTGCAGGGAGAGGACGTGGTCGATCTGTGCCAGCTACACGCACTAGTGAAACACCTTCTTTAGGTGCGAGTAGGCAACAGAGCCTGCAGCGGTATTTCGGCTCGCCTAATGAGGCTGTACGAATGTTGAGGCCAGGACAAGTACAGGCGATAGTAGATTGGGTTGCTGACAGTGCCTCCGGTTCCTTCACATGTCTCCCACCCAGTCTCCTGATGAAAGTTCAGAGGTGGCACCTGCAGCCGGTGTCCATCAGTCTTTCACCTCACCTCCTTGCAAATCAGCCAATCAGTCTGAGCCCCAAATCATGCAGCAGTCTCTTCTGCTTGTTGATGACTCTGTTAGCAGGGTTTCCCAGGGCCATCCACCTAGCTCTGCCCCAGAAGTGGAAGAGATTGTGTGCATCGATGCCCAACCACTTATGTTTCATGATTAGTACATGGGAGGACCATCGCAGCACGTCTCAGATGATGACGAAACACAGGTGCCAATTGCTGCTGCTTTCGCCATTGTGCAGACCGACAAGGAGGGCAGAGGTGAAGACTGGGTGGAAGATCATGTGGAGGACGATGAGGTCCTTGTCCCCACATGGAATCAACGTCATGTAGGTGACCAGTGTAGTTCAGAGGAAGAGGCGGTGGTCGCACAGAGCCACCAGCACAGCAGAAGAGGGAGCAGGGTGCAAAAGCGGAGCGTCCGTCCCCTAGACTGTACGTCTGCTACTGCCCAACGTAGCAAGGGACCGAGCACACCAAAGCCAGGTCCAAGGAGTTCCCTAGCGTGGCAGTTCTTCAGACAATGTGCTGATGACAAGACACGAGTGGTTTGCACGCTGTTCAATCAGAGCCTGAAGCGAGGCATAAACGTTCTCAACCTGAGCACAACCTGCATCACCAGGCATCTAAGTGCAAAGCACGAGATGCAGTGGAGTAGACACCTCAAAAAACAAAAAAGGTCTCTGGCTCCTCCTGCTTCCTCTTCTGCTGCAGTCTCGGCCTCTTCATCCACCTCTGTAGTGACAGTGGCACCTGCCAACCCGCAAACAGAGGATCTGCCAGCAACACTACCACCTGGGTCACCAACCATCTCCACAATGTCCCATGGAAGCGTTCAGCTCTCTGTAGTGATCTAATCTATAATAATCGTTCCTTCCTCGTAGATGGTATATAGTTATTGAAAGTATTGTCTCCGCAGCAAAACCCGATTCTCCCAGAGAGAGACAATTTTATTGACTTCCAAACAGAACAGTCTTACAGATGACAAAAATCCAACAGAGTCCATATCACGACAGTGCTAGTAATATTTGGAGCCCCATGGAACCATGTGACTCTTGGGTGCCTTCGTAAGAACACACCCCTCTAAACAGATTGAACGTCCTGTTATATCCCCCCCACACACACTGAATGTCTGAGCAATTTGATTAGGCGTTTCCATTAAATGCTTTGATCTGCCCCGGTCTTTCAGAGTGACCGGAGACAACCCCACGTTGTGAATAGTTGTAATTATAAAGCTGTCCCAATTTACATTCTTGCATATTCCCCCTTTGATATGTGTGAATACTGATTAGATTAAGATAATCATTATCTGTTCCCTTTCATATGTGGAGTAATTCTGGTCTGGCCATTTGTCCTTTGACCAACAAACCCTCTTTTAATATGCGCAATTAGATAACGGCTACTAAAGCGGTCTGCCTAGAATAACCTTGTCTTTAGAATGCCTAAATAAAAACACTACATATAATAAATATATATAAATATGTATATATATAATATATATATATATGTATACATATATATATATATTAGATATAATATACTACACTCTCCATCTCCCAAACACTGGAGCGGAAAAGGAAGTACCCCCCTAGCCACCCGCGATCCCTGGCCCTGAATGCCAGCATTTCAAAATTCCTCGCCTTTGAAATGCTGTCATTCCATCTGGTGGAGACGCAGAGTTTTAAAAGGCTGATGTCATTGGCTGTCCCACAGTACGTCGTGCGCAGCTGCCACTACTTTTCCAGGCGAGCTATCCCTTCCCTGCACAACCAAGTGGGGGACAAAATCAGGTGTGCACTGCGGAACGCCATCTGTGGCAAAGTCCACCTAACTACGGATGCGTGGACCAGTAAGCACGGTCAGGGACGTTATATCTCCCTAACAGCACACTGGGTAAATGTAGTTGGGGCTGGGCCTAAGGCGGATAGCAGTTTGGCGCATTGTCCTTCCACCACCGAGGATTGCAGGGCGCTTTAGTTTGCCTCCTGTTGCTAACTCCTCCTACTCCGCCTCCTCATCCTCTACCGCCTCCTCATCCGGTCAGCGTAACACCTTCACCACCAACTTCAGCACAGCCAGGGGTAAACGACAGCAGGCAGTTTTAAAACTTTCCTGTTTGGGGGAAAAAACCCACACCGCGCAGGAGTTGTGGAGGGACATGGAACAACAGATCGATGAGTGGTTGGTGGCAGTGAGCCTCAAGCCCGGCCTGGTGGTGTGCGATAATGGGCGAAATCTCGTAGCAGCTCTGGGCCTAGCCGGTTTGACGCACATCCCTTGCCTGGCGCATGTGCTGAATCGGTGGTCCAGAGGTTCCTTAAGAATTACCCTGATATGCCAGAGCTGCTGCAGAAAGTGTGGGCGTCTGTGCGCACTTTCGGCGTGCTCACCCTGCTGCTGCTCGCCTGTCAGCGCTGCAGCGTAACTTCGGCCTTCCCACTCACCGTCTCATATGTGATGTGCCCACAAGGTGGAACTCCACCTTGCACATGCTGGCCAGACTGTGCGAGCAGCAGCAGGCGATAGTGGAGTTTCAGCTGCAGCACGCACGTGTGAGTCGCTCTGCGGAACACCACCACTTCACCACCAATAACTGGGCCTCCATGCGAGACCTGTGTGCCTTGTTGCGCTGTTTCGAGTACTCCACCAACATGGTCAGTGCCGATGACGCCGTTCTCATTGTTACTATCCCAGTTCTATGCCTCCTTGAAAAAACGCTTCAGGCGATGATGGAAGAGGATGTGGCACAGGAGGAAGAGGGATCATTTCCAAGGCTTTCAGGGCAGTCATTTACAAGTGGCTACGAGGGTGGGTTCCTGCACCAACAAGCGCCAGGTACACAATTGTCCGGCAGCAAGGGCACAGTTCTGGAGGATGACGAGGTGGAGGATGAGGAGGAGGAACCATGTTCACAGCAGGGTGGCACCCAGACCAGCTTATGTCCATCACTGGTGCGTGGCTGGGGGGGGATACAGAGGACACAGACGATACACCTCCCACATAGGACAGCTTTTCGTTGCCTCTGGGCAGCCTGGCTCACATGAGCGATTACATGCTGCAGTGTCTCTGCAACGACAGCCGAGTTTCCCACATTTTAACTGGTGCTGATTACTGGGTGGCCACCCTGCTGGATCCCCATTACAAGGACAACGTGCCGTCCTTAATTACCTCACTGGAGCGTGATCGTAAGATGCGCGAGTACAAGCGCACGCTGGTAGACGCGCTGCTGGTAGCATTCCCACTTGGCAGCCGGGGTACAGTGGAAGCACAAAGCAAAGGCAGAGGAGGAGGAAGAGGTCACCAACGCAGCCGGGGCACCGCCAGCACCTCGCAAGGCAGGGTTAGCATGGCTGAAATTTGGAAAAGCTTTGTCAGCACGCCACAACAACCAGCACCACAAGCTGAGAGGGAACGTCTTAGCAGGAGGCAACATTTCACCAACATGGTGGAGCAGTATGTGTGCACACGCCTACACGTACTGAATGACGGGTCTGCCCCCTTCAACTTCTGGGTCTCCAAATTGGGCACATGGCCTGAGCTTGCCCTTTACGCCTTGGAAGTGCTGGCCTGCCCTGCAGCCAGTGTATTATCTGAACGTGTATTTAGCACAGCAGGGGGCGTTATCACACACAAGTGCAGCCACCTGTCCAGAGCCAATGTGGACAAGCTCACGTTCATTAAAATGAACCAGGCATGGATCCCACAGGACTTGTCCGTACCTTGTGCAGAATAGACACGTATACCGGTGTTCTGACAAAAACTGTCTGGCCATCGGATAGTGTCCAGCCACTTACTGCGCAGGCGCAGTGCTTGCGCAGTACGGAGGACAAGGAGATTCACAAAATCTCCAAAGATGAACGGCGCCTGCGCAGTGAGTGCAGGTTCAAGCCCCACCATCCTAATGGACATACGGTAGCACATAGTAACAGGGCCACTCACGGGCTCACTTGGCTAGGCTTCAACCTCGGATGATGTGGCTTGAACCTGGAGTCACCGTGCATCGTCTTCGGAGAGTTTCGAAATCCCCTTGTCCTACGTACTGAGCAATCGCAGTACAGGGCGGACACTATGCGATGGGGGACAGAATTCGACACATCACCACTAGCCTTACCCAGCCATTGTTGTATTTTTGAACCAGTGTTGGCTACCTCGTCCTCCTCCACCGCAGCTTCCACCTACACCGCCACATCCAGCGCCACCTCAACCTCCTACTCCATATGGACCTCGATTATATATTTTTTTCCCACTATCTTATCCATTAAAGCGGGATTACACCCAAATTTTTAACTTTATCTTACCCCAATCAGTTAATTGCATAGATGCTATTAAGCCGCTTTAAAAAAATATATATTTCCGTAATTACCTTTTTATTTTAATATATAGTGCCACTTCCTGTCTTGACTCCCGTGGGAGTAGGCGTGTATATCTCCTTTTTCCGGTCCGCACTGTCTCCTGGGAGCTTACTTTTCGGCTTCCCAAGATACAGTGCGGACCTACGTCATGCTCAAATCTCGAGAGATTTTGGAACCGAGTGACGCCGGTCACATCATGTATATGTTTGGTTGCCATCACAACGGGGTGGGAACTTCCGATGATGCCGCCCATTGTGATGGCAACCCGGAATTTTATGCCGCTGCTCACTAGCAATGAGCATGCACGGGAACGAGCGGTGAATGCTGGGAGCACAGCATTCTCCGCGTCCCTGAAAAAAATGCTTGTGGGTTTCAATTGCCCACAAGCAAAATGGAAACAGCCAGGATCCCATTATATAAGTTCTTCTTGAGGACGAAATTGGAGAGCGGCGGCAATATTAAACCTAACTAGTGAGTATCATATTTTGTTCATCTAAGTTTATCAATGAACGTAGAAAAAAAAAAAAACCGATAGGTCGCTGGAATCCCACTTTAAATTGAATAATTTTTTCCAGAAAGTGCGTATTCTGGGGCATTCCCACCATATGTGCGGCATCGTGCCGTTGAGTTTCTGAGGTTCTTAATGACTTCCTGTACCTCTTCTGCTGAGAAGGGGGCCTCCAGCATATTATTTTTATTTTTTATTTTTTTTAATGTTATTTTAAGTTATTTCCCTATCCATATTTGTTTGCAGAGCACTTGCCATGCTCTTAACAACATTTTGTTGCCATTTGCAGCCCTCTAGCCCTTTCCATTACTTTTTTACAGCCATTTTAGTCTTGAAAAGTTTGGGTCCCCATTGACTTCAATGGGGTTCAGAGTTCGGGTCAAGTTCGGTCCCCGAACCCAGACTTTTTTCCGAAGTTCGGCCGAACCCGAACATCCAGGTGTCCACTCAACTCTAATGAAGACACAAAATATTTGCTGCAGGTAGGGTCCTTAAAGATGAACTTCATTAGTTGCAAACTACACAGCACAGCAATGATCAACTGTTGACATAGGCAATCCTGGAAGGTTGGAGATCTACCTTTTGTTGGGAAGAAATAGCTGCTCCTTTCACCAGACTGAGTGTATATTTGGAAGTGCAGTGTATATATTTGATATGATTGCCTCCATCCCGCAGGGTGGCAAGAAGCATGACAGATCCCCCTCCCTGGAGCCTCCTAGTCTGGAGCAGGTATGGGTTGAGGATGGGGAAGAGCTTAAAGCTCAGGATTCTGTGGATGGCCTGGCAAATGAGTCTGCTTCCGAGAAATCTGGACAAGAAGATATCCAGTTGGTGTCTGCCTCTAAGTCATAGATGCTTTTGATCCAGACTCTTACCGAGATGGTTCGTTCTGCCTTTAAGTTGCCTCTTGCAGAGGTTACTGAGCCTCCCTGGTCCTCTTTGGGATCCCTGAGGTATATTCAGGCCACACAGGCTTTCCCCTTACACATTCTGTTAAAGCAGGTGGTGTATGCTGATTGGGAACATCCTGACAGGATTTTTGTTCCTCCTAAGAGGTTTTTCCTTTTTCTATACCATGGATAAAAAGTTTAAGAAGTGGGGCATGCCAGCCGTAGATGCAGCAGTCTCTTCCTTAAACAAGAACTTGACTTCTCCGGTAGATAACGCACAGAGCTTGAAATACCCTGTTGACAAGAAATTGGAGTCATTGATAAAGGCTTCCTTTTCATTGGCCAGTTCAGCTATTCAGCCAGCTGTTGCCGCAATTGGGAATTTAGTCACACAAAGTGAATATAAAGGAATTTCTAGAAAAGATCCATGTAGGAACTTTGGAACTTTTCCATGTGGAAATTGTGCTCAATGCCCAGTCATTGGCCAGAGGACCACACTGACGCTGCCAAATGGGGTAAACTTCTCCCTGAGACACTATGCTTCCTGCCAGACTCAGGGGGTGGTGTACCTCATGCAGTGTCAGTGTGGTTCCTTCTATGTAGGCAAGACCAGACAGAAACTCAGCAAGAGAGTTGAAAAACATATGCATGACATGAAGATTTGCAATCTATACTTGCCCTTGGGGCGCCATATAGCCAAGAAACATAACTCCAGATTACCGAAAGTGAATTTCCCTGTCCTTGACAGATTGCACATTCCAATCAGAGGAGGAGATTGGAACAAGGTTCTTCTTCAACGGGAAATGCGTTGGATTAGAACCTTGAAGGCAACCACCCCACCAGGTTTAAACGAGGTGGAAAGCTTTAGACCATTCTTGGATGGCTACAGCTCGGGAAAAACTGATTGATTTATTGCTGGAGGTGGCCCTAGGCTTCCTCCATTTAGCTAATGTAAATAACAATTCATAATTTATATAACACTCTCTTTTCATTCCTTAAAATTTGCAGGTTCCTTAACTTGGGGGGGTTTCCATTTGAGACTCTCTGTCTCTCTTTTTAGTAATTTGCTGGGCTGGGTGAATGGTTCAGTTATGGGGTTTTTTCTATATGTCCATGTTGGACAATATTTATAAATGCATGTTTTGACTTATAATTGTAAATGGCTTTGCCTCCTGGGGCCTTACTCACCGAGAAATAGAAATATTGATGTTCCAATTCTTTGCTTGGCGGGGGTTTCTTCAGTGTCCTTCCATTACTCTCTACCTGGCATTTCAACCCCAAAGGACCCATAGTCTCCCTATCCCGCGATGAGGAGCATCGCGGTCTTTTCTCTTTAGGGGGACAGGCCCTTCATTTCCCATCTTCGATGGTTTGGAGGTCATGCTGGGTCCTTTGGGGTAGGGGCCACTCAGGGGTTCAGGAATTATTTTCTGACCCCCAGATGTTTAGCCCTTTTTTTGTTTTGCCAGTGGTTTTAGTCCTCATTGTTGCTTTGCTCTGGGGGATGGGGGGTCTTCGCCCACCAATGTACCTGGGCCCCTAGGAGGCGATGGGTCATTGAAAATGGGGGGTTCCCCCCTATTTTACCCCCATGCAACAATAAACTCTCTCCCAGTATAGATCCTCCGTCCCCTCAATATTACATCTTGGTGCGGAAAAATTTCCGCCTCTTTGGGGATATTGGGGACTTATTTACCCAGTTGTTTCCCTTTTCCATGTCCCACCTTCTCTGTCTAAGTTTGGGCAGAGGGGGTGGTGATGGGTTGGGCTTATTGGGTGTCTTGCGCGGCCGCCTGCGCTCCGGGTGGCGTGGGTCCGCACTGGCGTTTTTTGCGATTCTGTCCCATGCAGGTTACCCTGCGCATGCGCACCCTCACACGGTGGCGCCTGCGCCACAGACAGACCATTTCTGGCTGGGTTCCACATCGCGCATGTGCATCATGCAATGCGCGATGGTGCTGTATGGGGCAGGGACGTCTTTTGACGCCTTGTGGACGGCGCTCCCCAGATTGCGGATGGCGGCGCGCGCACACTCACGCCGCCCACGTCACATGGATTCTTTCTCCTCCCTCACCACCAGGGATAGGACGCAGCCCAATGGGCGGGTCTTTTCGTGACGACGCCGGACGCTTCTGCGTCTGACGTCACCCGGCTACACCCACTGGGGCGGGACAGAGTTTTTTCCATCTATATAAGGACGCCTGAGACGGTATATTGCGTCATTCCGCTCCACAGCATTCTGCTGTGTGAACTGCTCTCCACCTCTGGGATATCTTGGGAGTTTTCCCTGGAGCTTCTTCACCTCGGACCCTTTGATCATGGACCCCAGGGTGAGTTATCTATATGGGACAAACGTGTGGTATCTTGGGGGCCTTTTTTCCCAAGAGTGCCACGTTTTCTCAAACTTTATATTCAGGTTTTTATACACTCCCCCCTTTTTCTCCATTGGTGGTTTTTAGGTCTTTATGCCATTAGATGTATGGAACTTTTTCATCCGTACCGTCTTGTAGAGAGTATGGGAATGCGGCCCTTGTCCCCTGCCAGTATTTGGACGTCCTTTCTTCTCGGAAAGTGAATGGGAGGCAATGCTATATATGCAATGCTATATATGACTATGTAAGTGTATCATTCATAGTGTATTATCTATACATATATTCCTATGTAATATATTATTCTTTACTCTATGTTAAAATGGGGTACAGATTTTTTTTTTTTTTTTTTTTCTCTTTATATAATTGACATGTCTTGATATTCTGTAGATGGTGACTATAATTCCCTGAGGAAGACAGGCATACTTTCAGCCTTTTGGAAACGCGTCGGAATTCTTCACCTTCACCTACCTCAGATATGCATATCATTTTGTACCATTGGTCATGTTGTTTTTAAAAGAGCTTTTCTAAATTTCTGTATGTTTTTCTATAAATTTTGTATAATAAATCTATAAAATTATTTCATATAGCCTATATGGTTTGTTTAGTTGCCGGTAGAGTCCCACCTTTAGAGGTTTTTTCCTGCAGCAATTTGTATCTGCTAGTCCGTAAGGATCAGATCAGACGGCCTGACAGGCCTAACCAGGAGGATGATCTGCCTGAAAATAAGGCAGATATTCCGCAAGCGCTGTGTCTCGCTGTTGATGCCTTAAAGGATTCAGTACAGCAGGTTTCTCGTTTGACTCTCTTGTCTGTACATATGCGCAGACTTTTGTGGCTTAACAACTGGTGCACAACGATGTACGTCGGCAGAATGGCACGGACAGGCATAAGGGCTTACAGGTACGTTCCTTTGAATATGCCGCCATGCCATTGCGTGCACACCGGGCAGGACCCCTGTGAGTCCGGTCCCGGGTCCGGCAGGCTCGATCGCCGCAGGGATACCCGCGATCGTCTCACAGGGAGGACGAATGGGGAGATGCGGAAGTAAACAGCATCTCCCCGTTTTGCCTAGCAACAAGTGACACTGATCTTTGCTCACTGTGATTGGAGCAGAGATCAGTGGTCAGTAACACACAGCCACGCCCCCCACAGTTAGTAACACGCCCCTAGGACACACTTAACCCCTTCACTGCCAGTGTCATTTACACAGGAATCAGTGCATTTGTATAGCACTGATTTCTGTATAAATGACAATGGTCCCAAAAATGTGTCAAAAATGTCCGATGTGTCCGCCATAATGTCGCAGTCACAATAAAAATCGCTAATCGCCACTATTACTAGTTAAAAAAAATAATTATTAATAAAAATGCTATAAAACTATCCCCTATTTTGTAAACGCTATAACTTTTGCGCAAACCAATCAATAATCGCTTATTGCAATTTTTTTTTACCAAAAATATGTAGAAGAATACATATCGGCCTAAACTGAGGAAAAAAATAGTTTTTTATATATTTTTGGGGGATATTACAGCAAAAAGTAAAAAATAATGTGTTTTTTTTCAAAATTGTCGCTTTTTTTGTTTATAGCGCAAAAAATAAAAACCACAGAGGTGATCAAATACCACCAAAAGAAAGCTCTATTTGTGGTAAAAAAAAAAGACGTCAATTTTGTTTGGGAGTCACGTCGCACGACCGCGCAATTGTCAGTTAAAGCAATGCAGTGCCGAATCGCAAAAAGTGCTCTGGTCTTAAGCCAGCAAAATGGTGTGAAAGTGGTTAAGAACTGGTCACCTGAGCTTCCTTATAAGAAGTTATTGGCAGGTTTCCCCTTTCATGGGGAATGTTTATTTGGTGATCATTTGGACAAATATATCCAAAAGATTTCCGGAGGGAAAGTTCTCTACTTCCTGTGAAGAAAAGCACCAGGCGTCCCTCGTTAAAAACCTCAGGGACTGCTACCTCATATGTCTCAGCACCAAGGCAGTTCCGCCGCCAACAGAGCGCTAGAGCCAGGGGCAAGCCGCAAGGCCAAGGCCAGAAAAAGCCTTGGGTCCAAAATTCTTCTAAACCCAGCACCAAGCCCTTCTTTTGAGGAGATGCCTCCACTTCATCTGGGGGTAAGGCTGCTGCACTTTGCGGACATTTGGAGAACAATAATTCAGGACGAGTGAGTCACCTCAATTATTTCCAACAGAAAAAGTCAGACGGAATCTTTTCATCGTATATCCCGAACGTGTGTATGCCTCATCTGGCTTTTTTTTTTTTGAAAATTCAGACGGACTGAAAAATAGAACATGTTTTAAATATTTCCGACTGAACCAATTCCTATCGGGAAAACCGCTCGTCTGTATGCTGTTCCGACGGACCAAAAACGACGCATGCTCTGAAGCAAGTACGAGACAGAAGCTATTGGCTACTGGCTATCGAACTTCCTTTTTCTAGTCCCGTCGTACATGTTGTTCGTCACCTCGTTCTTGACGGTCGGACTTTGGTGTGATCGTGTGTACGCAAGACAGTTTCAGCAGAATTCCGTCGGAAAAACCTTCAGAGTTTATTCCGACGGGAAAACTATTCGTGTGTGCGCGGCATTATTGCTTCAGGCACTACATCATTTAGTGCATCAAGGAGTGATTGTAGAGGTTCCTGTATCTGAAAAAGGCACAGGGTTTTACCCGAACCCGTTACGGTTCAAAAACCAAAAGGGGACACAAGGCCCATTATGGACCTAAGATCCCTGAACCAGTATCTACCGATCCAGTTATTTCAGATGGAGTCTGTCCGCTCAGTAGTAGCCTCACTCCAGATGGGAGACTTTTTAGCCTCCATCGATCTAAAGGACACGTATTTACACATACCTATTTTTCAGCCTCAGAGGTTCCTGCGATTTGCAGTAGAGGAACGTCATTTTCAGTTTGTGGCTCTACCCTTCGGGCTTGCTACAGCTCCCCGGGTGTTCACAAAGGTCCTAGCACCAATACTGGGTCTTTTAAGGGCCCAAGGGATCTTCGTGCTCGGGTATCTGGATGACCTCCTGTTCAGAGATCATTCACAACAGGCTCTAGAACAGAGCATAACATGCAGTGTGCGGTATTTTGAAAGCTTAGGCTGGATCATAAATACCGAAAAGTCAACCTTGAGACCAGCTCAAAGTCTGAAGTATCTTGGTTTGATCCTAGATACGGTCCAAGAAAGAGTATTCTTGCCACCCGCAAGGATCTGTGCCCTAAAGGATCCTGTGCGTCAGATAAGGGGCACCAGACAACACTCCATTTTGGCTCTTTATGAGTCTTCTAGAGAGGATGGTAGCCTCCTTAGGAGGAGGTACCCTATGCCCAGTTCCATTCCAGGCCTCTACAACAAGAAATCTTGTTGGCTTGGAAGAGGAGAGGACAAGCCCTGGATTATCCAATGATCTTATCTCCTCGGGTACGCTGAAGCCTAAACTGGCTGTTGCAGGATCAGAACCTGCGAAAGGGAAAATTATTCTTCCCGGTAACTTTGAGAGTACTGACTACAGCTGTCAGTCTCTCAGGCTGGGGAGCGATCCTAGAAGGGCTCACAGCTCAGGGGAAATGGTCAAGGACACTACAGATCATGCCCATCAATGTCCTGGAATTACGGGCAGTACGACTGGCCCTACGGTCCTGGACGGTGGAGCTTCAGGACTGCCCTATCAGGGTTCAGTCCGACAATGCCACTGCAGTGGCCTATATAAACCACCAAGGCAGTACCAGGAGTTGTTTAGCTCTGAAGGAGGTGAACCACATACTAGCCTGGGTAGAGGGACATGTGCCGATTCTACCGGCAGTCCATATCCCAGGAGTAGAGAACTGGAAGGCAGATTATCTCAGCCGCCAGCAGATCTGCCCAGGGGAATGGTCCCTACACCCAGGGGTGTTCCAGGAAATTTGCCAATGTTGGGTATGGGCAGAGGTCGACCTACTGGCATCCAGGTTCAACAACAAGCTACAGCAGTTTGTGTCCCGAACAAGAGATCCTCTGGCAATCGGAGCAGATGCTCTGGTAGTTCCATGGAGCCAGTACCCACCGGTTCATGCTTTCCCTCTGATCCCTCTCCTTCCACATTTGTTGCGCAGGATTCAAAGAGAGGGAGTTTGTCATTCTGGTGGCACTAGCCTGGCCCAGAAGGCCCTGGTTCCCGGAGATTGTGAAACTGACAATAGACGGGCCATGAATGCTTCCACATCGCCCCGATCTACTGTATCAAGGTCCTATATTCCACCCCAATTTACAGTCTCTAAATTTGACGACATGGCTATTGAAGCCAGGGTGTTAAAGGATCGTGGCCTCTTGGAACCAGTGGTGTCTACCCTAGTGAATGCTAGAAAAACTGTCACTAGGAAAATCTATCATAAGGTATGGAAGACTTAAATAGCTTGGTGTGAATCCAAAAAATGGCATCCTCAGAAATAAGTGATTGGGAGAATTCTCTCTTTTCTACAATCAGCTGTGGAAATCAAATTGGCTTTGAGTACAGAGGTCAAGTTTCGGTCCTATTAGTATTCTTCCAAAGGCCTTTAGCCTCCCATTCATTGGTCTGAACCTTTAGGCCCCTTTCACACATGCCTGTTTTGTATGTCCGTTTTTCATCCATCCGTTTTTGCATGAAAAACGGACATACATGTACCCCTATGGGATAGCGGGTGTCAGCGCATGAGCATCCGCTGACACCCGCTATCGCCTGCCTCCGCTATTGTCCGATTCTGCAGACGGAGGAAAACCCTATTTTTCCATCCGTCTGCAGAGGGGATATTATGAACACAGACAGACGGTCCGTGTTCATCCGATCCCCCATAGGGGAGAGCGGAGATCTGACAGGGCGGTCCCTGCAGTGTGCAGGGACCGCCCTGTCATCCGCCGGCTCAGCTGAGCAGCGGATCTTTACGGGGCGAATCAATACGGATCCGTCCCGTGTAAAAGGGGCCTTATGCAGGGGGCAACTTGCTTGCTTGGAGTTGGTGGTCCTTTCGTGCAGGGAACCATACTTCACCATGACAGTGTCATGTTACGACCTGTTCCATCCTTTTTGCCAAAAGTGGTGTCGGCAGGGCTCAAGTCCTGCGGGAACGCATGGGAACGGAGTTCCTGTACTTTTTCCACAACAGGAACTCAGTTCCCTTTAGCAGCTGTGTCCTGCAAGACTTTGAAGTATGCAAACTGTGTGGCAGGTGCTACACCAGCAGTCGCCGACACAGCTCGCAATAGTAAGTGACGCACACCAGGGGTGAAGATATCCTGAAGATATGGGACGACGCCCTCGAAGCAGCAGATGACGGAGAATCATGTCTCCTGGTACTGCTGGACCTCAGTGCAGCGTTTGATACTGTGGACCACAATACTCTACTCATCCGCCTCACAGAAGTAGCAGGAGTCACAGACTCAGATCTACAATGGTTCGCGTCCTTCTTAGGAAATCGCTCTCAGACAGTGAAACTAGGAGCCTTCACCTCTAAAACCCGGGCAATCTCTTGTGGAGTTCCTCAAGGATCACCCTCGTCGCCAGTGCTCTTCAACATATACATCCGCCCACTCCTCAAAATAATCAGAAAATCGGACCTCTGCCTCCACTCATACGCTGACGACACGCAATTATATTTTCGTATCACCGGACAAAAAGACCATCATCAGCAATTAGAAAAATGCCTCACTATGATAGACTGGATGACCACTAGCTCCCTCAAACTTAACGAATCGAAAACAGAACTTCTTATTCTACATGCAAATCAAAACCCCCGAACCAAGATCCCTTGGACACCACCCACCATCTTTGGACAGACCATCGCCCCTAGGACCAAGGCCAAGAGTCTGAGTCATTTTTGACTCAGAAATGTCAATGGATGCCCAAATAGGAGCAGTGGTCAGTGGCTCTCACCATCTGCTCCGCCTGCTACGCAGACTCATCCCTTTCATTCCAAAGGAGGACAAAGCAGTGGTAGTTGGAACAGTCATTAATTCTCGACTTGACTACGCAAACTCCCTTTACATAGGATTGCCCCAATATCAACTTGCGCGCTTACAACTTATCCAAAATACGGCGGCAAGACTGATAACAGGAAAAAAAACCTGGGAATCCATCTCCCCTTCCCTGAGGCGCCTACATTGCCTAACCGTAAAGAATCGGGTCTTTTTCAAGACCCTCTGCCTCACCCACAAATGCACTTATGGAAACGCTCCGCAATACCTCCTCGAGAAAATAAAACAGTACATACCCAATCGCAGTCTTCGATTGGCTAATCAAAATCTCCTCCTCATTCCTAAATCCCGCTACAAATCAAAGGGGGAAAGGGGTTTCGCTGTCCAAGGACCACGGCTATGGCACGCTCTACCAACCTACATCCGCATGGAAGAAAATCAGGCCTTCAGGAAGAAACTCAAGACCTACCTCTTCTAGAAGCTTGACAACAAAGCACCAATACAGCGCCTTGAGGCGATTCAGTTCGCATTGTAGCGCTATATAAGTTATTCATTCATTCATTCATTCAGGGGTGGACTGACCATTCAGGCATTGCCAGTAGGGAGCCCCATGACAGCTTCCACTTCAATATACCTGTCAATCACAGCTATCTGATTGGTAGATCAGGTCCCTGCTGCTAAGAGATTGTATTTAGTCAGACCTCTCGTGATGCGCTCCTCCCCGCCGGCCCCTCCTGATTTTCTATCTCCTCATCCTCCCCCCCAAGTCTCCTGCATACTTTCTCTGTGTGTCCCGCTGAATCCCCCCCTCCTCTATCTTCAGTGCCATATGATGAGAACCCAGAGGAGGAGCACAGCTATTCTACTCACAGGACATGCAGGGAGAGAGGTGAGCTGAGGGAAGAACATCAGTTTGGGGTGGTAAGCTGAGCACAATACCTGGCAAAGTTTAATGCCAGGAGGGAAGTTTATGTGGAAATATGTGAAGGGTTGGAATAGCAGCGAGTGTGTGTTGGAGCCCTGCAGAGTTTGCAGCCTTCCCCCAAGCTAACATACATCTCCTAAGCAGGAACACATCACTATCTCCCCAAGCATTCTGTCCAGATAATGTGCAGTTCATTTATGACCTTTCCGTTTAACCCTGTGTTATCCAAACTCTGTTCAATGAAAAGTGTAAACTCACCACATAAACACTCTATATACAAAATAACATTCCCCAATAAAGATCAGAACATGATGTTCACATTTGCATGGAAGCACAACTGAATGAATGCTGATTATTCAGAGAATTACCGTATTTATGTTTATGGAAGGATTGTCTTTTTTTTATGTATTAACAGTTAAGCTTCATACAAACAATACGGAAACTGAATAAATACCACTTTTGAAGCGTTCGTGCATATGAGCGTATCATTTTTTTTATTTTTTTTTGGTGGGGGAGTGGATCTTGGGTGGGAGTTCCCACACTTTTTTCCCCAGGACTTGAACCCTGGGTGTCGGCCTTTCATTTAAATCAGGACATTATTTTGCCTTCCTTTTTCACTCTGCCTATTTCGGTGGAAGAGAGATGAGTGCCTTCTTTGGACGTTGTCCGGGCAGTGAACGTTTATTTGTCTAGATCTGCGGAGATCTGAGAATCCGACTCCTTTTTTGTTTTACCAAAAGGACCCAAGAAGGGGCAAGCTGCTTCCAATGCCAATTGGGTCCGTCAATTGGTCATTCAGGCCTATGTTCTAAAATGTAAAGAGCTCATTCTACCAGGGGTGTAGGTACCTCCTGGGCTTTTCACCATCAGCTATCGTGGCTCAGATTTGTAAGGCTGCAATCTGATCTTCAGTGCATACGTTCACAAAATTTTATCAAGTGGATGTTCGAACAGCCGAGGATCTGGCTTTCGGCCTCAGTGTACTGCGGGCTGCCGTATAAGGTCTGATGGCTATTCAGGGCCGTCTTTAATATGGTTTGGGCCCTGGGCAAACATTTTTTTTGCCCCCCCCCCCGCCCCCCATGCATATTTGCTCTTCACCCCAACATCTCCAAAAACAGACACACATAGAATTAACCTAAAAAAAATAAAATAATGTGCAGACCCCCTTCACAGCAGTCCCACAGTGTCCTCAGTTCCCTTTCATGTTACAGTGCCCCATTACATTGCAGACATTTCCACATCACAGCGCCCCAATTACATTTCAGCCATTGTCACATCACATATTCGCATGTAGGCGTTTTGGCGGCCCACATTTGCGCAGGCACAGCAGCCCACTCAGAAAAAAGGTGCATGCAGCATTTTAAAAATGCAGTGGCATTGAAATCCATTCTGCTTTTGCACCATGCGACTTACCTGCAGTTCCTGCACACACAAACGCACTGTGTTTTTAAAAGAGTGGCCTAAACATCAAAAAACCCCAGCAAGTTTGCCGGTGCAGGAACTGCAGGTAAGTCACATGGTGCAAAAGCAGAATGGACAGACAGTGCTGTATTGCACTGCTTGATGGGCATAGGTGTGCGCAGCCTATTAAATGAAGCATGCACATTTTTTTTGCAGGAAACGCAGGCATGGCAGCCCATTCAAATGAATGGGCACTGTGCCTTCGCAAATGTGGGCCACCAAAACACCTACATGTGAACCAGCCAGGCACAAAATACGCCCATCAAGCAGTTAATACCCCTTCCACACTGAGGCGCTTTGCAGGCGCTAGATCGCTAAAAATAGCGTCTGCAAAGCGCCCTGAAACAGTGGCTCCATTCACTCCAGTGTGAAAGCCCCGAGGGCCTTCACACTGGAGCGGTGCGCTGGCAGGGCGTCACAAAAAATCCTGCCAGCAGCTTCTTTGGAGCGCATTAGGAGCGTTGAACTCACCGCTCCTAAAGCACCCCTTCCCATTGAAATCAATGGGCAGCGCCACCGAACCGCCGGCAAGCGCTATAGCGGCGCTTTTATCCCTTTTTTGGCCGCTAGCGAGGGTTAAAAGCGTCCCGCTAGCGGCCAAAAAGCGCAGCAAAAATGGCGGTAAAGCGCCACTAAAAAGAGTGGCGTTTTGCCGCCGACACCCGGGCGATTTCAGTGTGAAAACAGCTTAAATACCGTATGCCATGTGCTGTAAATTATGCTGTGTGCTCTCCTCTGAGGCCTCACTCAGCCTGGACTGCAGGTCTGGTCAGTGTTAAACTTTCTTCTATAACACAGACATGGGGATAGGAAGCAGGAGCCAGGGGAGGAGAAAGAAGACCTTACCTTGTCCTGGAAAGCTCTGATCAATTCTCCATACTGCTTAGTTTCACTTGACCAGGAAGGCACCAGACCGCGGTCTCACTCCTCCTCCGCTCCTCCGATCATTTACACCGCATGCATAGCAAGGGGCGGGGCCAGAGCATCTGTGGAGCTCAAGGCCCCCCCCCGTGGCCCGCTCCTCAAATGAAAAAATACAGCACTGGCACTGAGCGCTGCACTGTGGGCGCCGCGCGCGCCGCTAATGACAGCGAGTGACAGTCTCAGACTGTCTGCCTGTTAGGGTTTTTTCAGTGCTGATTTGCGGGCAGCATGCAGGCTTAACAGGCAGCTCTGCTTTGGGCCCCAAGCAGTGACAGGGCCCTGGGCAGCTGCCCCATTTGCCCTGCGGTAAAGACGGCCCTGTGGCTATTGTTTGGCAAGGTGCCTCCCTCCCCTCAAGGCTATTGCTCTGGGACGTCCCAGCAGGTAATGAATATTAGCTTAACTATGATGTATGAAAAAGAAAAAGGATTTTACAGGTAATTATGACGAAAAAATCCTATTTTTTTTGCCCCACCTTCATGCCAACTAACAGAGCCAAGATTGAGACACACATGGATCTCCACGCAAAAAATGTTTTACAGTTCAATGGTATGTCAGCATTAAACCGCCATCTTCTTGAAAATCATATATGTTCTGGTGCAAATATTATCCAATTAACAACCACCTGGTCGCATTGTACTGAGGATGGGGGGTGCTGTAGGCAAAGCGATGTGTTGTTACGTCGCTGCCAATCCCAGGTTTAGGGCGCACGCATTTTCACCCCTACTCGGCTCCTGTGTGATTGTACACAGAGTCCTGGCCAATGATTCACACCCAGGACCAGCTGATCAGCTGTGTCCAATCACAGCCCAGAGCTCTGTGTTGGTTCTGTACAGAGGGAGTGATCTGTCAGTGATCATTTAGTATAAAGCAGCACACTGTGCACACATTACGCCTAGTTAAAGGGGTTGTAAACCCTTGTGTTTTTTCACCTTAATGCATCCTACTACATCCTACTAGCCCCTCCGTTTTACTTACCTGAGCTCCATATTTCCCTTGACGAGGACACGCTGTCCCTCTCTCCACGGGGTCCTGGCTCTTGATTGGATAGATTGATAGCAACGCAGCCATTGGCTCCCGCTGCGGTCAATCAAATCTAATGAAGCGTGTGCCGGAGGGGCAGGGCCGAGTCCGGCATTCCTGTCCATGGACGCAAATGTTGGGCTCGGGAGAGCGCCCTCATGGTAACCCCCCCAGGGAGAGCGCTTCTCCCAGGAGGTTATCTGATGTGGGCAGGAGCGGCTAGAGCCACCGGGGGACCCCAGAAGTGAGCGAACGGGTCCACACTGTGCAAAACGAGCTGCACAGTGGAGGTAAGTATGATATGTTTGTTATTTTTAAAAAAAGCCTTTACAATCACTTTAAGGAACATATTTAACCCCTTCATCGCCCTAGATCTTAACCCCTTCCCAGCCAGTGTCATATTTTTAGCATTGATCATTGTATTAGTGTCACTGGTGCTGTCAGTGGCAGTTAGTCATTTCCCCCCAGCGACAGTTAGTGTCAAATCGCACTATCACAGTTCCACTATAAGTCGTTTATCTCTGCCATTTGTAGTATAAAACAAATAGAAAAAAAAAAAAAATCCAGCAAACTAATCAATATACACTATACTGGGATTTTTTGTGTATCAAAAACATGTAGCAGAATACACTTGGGACAATATTTATGAATCAATTTTTTTTTTTTTTCCAGTTATGTTTTTTAGCAGAAAGTTTTTTTTTTTTATAGTGGATAGTAAGGTAGATTTTAAAGTGATCGTAAAGGATCTTTTTTTATTTTTAAAAAATAACAAACATATCCTACTTACCTCCAGTGTGCAGCCCGTTTTGCACAAAGTGGCCCCGAACATCCTCTTTTGGGGTCCCCCGGCGGCTCCTTCCCGCATCAGATAACCCCCTAGTAGAAGCGATCTCCTGAGGGGGTTACCTTTTGGGGTGCACTCCTGAGTCCAGTATTTGCGTCCACAGACACGAATGCCGGACTCAGCCCAGCCTCCTGACGCCTGCGTAATTGGATTTGATTGACAGCAGCGGGAGCCAACGGCTGCGCTGCCATCAATCTATCCGATCAAGAGCCGGGACCCCATGGAGAGAGGGACAGCACTACCTGGCCATGGAGATGGGGAGGCCGGTGACTGCCAGGTGTTTTTACAACCCCTTTAAGTCTACAAATGTGCACACTGAGGAAATTGTATGAATTGCTTATATTTTATTTGCAGTATATTAATATGTTATAATTATTAAAGACAAAATCTTATGCCGCTGCAGGCTTCCATGCCGGCCAGTGGGACATTATCACTGCCTCCTTTATAAAAGAACAATTATATGCAGGGTCGATATGGACAGGCATTTATTGTGATGTTTCTGCAGTGCCAAAATCGCCACTCCCTGCACCCCCCTCTCCAGTGCCGATACCACCATCCGCAGCACCCTCTGCAGTGCCAATACCACCACCAGCACCCTCTGCAGTGCCGATCCCATCATCCAGTGCCCATCCTGGATACCCACGATCGTGTCACAGAGAGGAAGAACTGGGAAATGCTATTGTAAACGAGCATTTCCCTGTTCTGCCTTGTGACACTGTCACTGATCACGGCTCCCTGTAATCGAGAGTGGTGATCAGTGTTGTATCACACAGCCCCTCCCCCCACAGTTAGAATCACTCCGTAGGACACACTTAACCCCTACAGCGCCACCTAGTTTTAACTCCTTCACTGCCAGTCACATTTACACAGTAATCAATGCATTTTTAATCGCACTGATCGCTGTATAAATGTGAATGGTCCCAAACGTGTCAAAATTGTCCAATGTCGCAGTCACAATAAAAATCGCTGCTCTCCACCATTACAAGTAAAAATAAAATTATTAATAAAAATGCCAAAAAACAATCCTCTATTTTGTAGACGCTAATACTTTTACGCAAACCAATCAATAAATGCTTATTGCGATTTTTTTTTTTTTTATACCAAATATATGTAGAAGAATACGTATCGGCCTAAACTGAGGGAAAAAGGTTTTTTTTTAATATATTTTTTGGTGATATTTATTATACCAAAAATAGGGTTGAGCGAACCCGAACTGTAAAGTTCGGGTCCGTACCGGACTTTTGAGTGTCCGGGACCCGGACCCGAACCCGGACTATTTGCTGTAAGTTCGGGTTCGGGTCCGGTGTTCGGCGATGTATTGGCGCCTTTTTAACAGCTGCAGGGCAGCCAATCGACGCGAGTTTCACTAGTGTGCCCTTAGAAGCCATCACAGCCATGCCTACTAATGGCATGGCTGTGATTGGGCAGTGCAGCATGTGACCCAGCCTCTATATATAGTCCAGACACACAGCACACAGCGTCATTCTGCTATAGACAGGTTCCTGTGCTGCTGAGAGGATTTTAGGAGTTAGTGTGATAAAGTCAGTCAGTCAGTCCACATTCCTTTAATTTTCTTCTAATTAGTTAGATCAGTGAGCGATCTAGATAGCTAGAGTAGAGTAGGAAGTTTCTTTATTAAGCAAAAGAAAGAGGCAGAGAGAATTATTGAAGAGATTCCTAAATCAATTGTACCCTGGCTGGGGTGCAGTGCACAGTCTTTTAACAGTGCCATGAGGCCAGTGCCAGACAAAATATAAAAGTTTTACCTGCAAGCTCAGTGCACCATTAGGACCAACACGGCATATAGTAAGAGATACACCATAGTCTGTGTGTATTCTGCTATTGGAAAAACATTTTCAAAAAAATTAATTTTGCTGTGTTTTTTTTTCCCCCCAATAGCATTTTCTGCGTGTTCATACATACACGCTGTAGACACTATCCGTGTATTCTGATATTGGATAAACATTGCAAAAAAAAAATTAATTTTGCAGTGTTTTTTTTCTTCCCAATAGCATTTTCTGCGTGTTCATAAACGCTTTAGACACTGTCTGTGTATAGACAAAAACACCCATTTAGGGCGAGATCATACATTTTGAAAATATGAGGAGATCATCAAAAAGGGGACGTGGCCTGGGTCGTGGTGCTCCTGTTGCAGGGAGAGGACGTAGTCGATCTGTGCCAGCTACACGCACTAGTGAAACACCTTCCTCAGGTGCGAGTAGGCGACAGAGCCTGCAGCGGTATTTTGGCGCGCCTAATGAGGCTGTACGAATGTTGAGGCCAGGACAAGTACAGGCGATAGTAGATTGGGTTGCTGACAGTGCCTCCGGTTCCTTCACATTGTCTCCCACCCAGTCTCCTGATGAAAGTTCAGAGGTGGCACCTGCAGCCGATGTCCATCAGTCTTTCACCTCACCCCCTTGCAAATCAGCCAATCAGTCTGAGCCCCAAATCATGCAGCAGTCTCTTCTGCTTTTTGATGACTATGTTAGCAGGGTTTCCCAGGGCCATCCACCTAGCCCTGCCCCAGAAGTGGAAGAGATTGTGTGCACCGATGCCCAACCACTTATGTTTCATGATGAGTACATGGGAGGACCATCGCAGCACGTCTCGGATGATGACGAAACACAGGTGCCAACTGCTGCTGCTTTCGCGATTGTTCAGACCGACAAGGAGGGCAGGGGTGAAGACTGGGTGGAAGATGATGTGGAGGACGATGAGGTCCTTGACCCCACATGGAATCAACGTCATGCAGGTGACCAGTGTAGTTCGGAGGAAGAGGCGGTGGTCGCACAGAGCCACCAGTACAGCAGAAGAGGGAGCAGGGTGCAAAAGCGGAGCGTCCGTCCCCTTGACAGTACGCCTGCTACTGCCCAACGCAGCAAGGGACCGAGCACACCAAAGCCAGGTCCAAGGAGTTCCCTAGCGTGGCAGTTCTTCAGACAATGTGCTGATGACAAGACACGAGTGGTTTGCACGCTGTGCAATCAGAGCCTGAAGCGAGGCATAAACGTTCTCAACCTGAGCACAACCTGCATGACCAGGCATCTAAGTGCAAAGCACGAGATGCAGTGGAGTAGACACCTCAAAAACCAAGAAAGGTCTCTGGCTCCTCCTGCTTCCTCTTCTGCTGCAGTCTCGGTGTCAGGGAAATACCAGGCCTCTTCGCCGGGTTCCAGGGTTGCGCACGCGCGGTAGAGCGGCGCAACGAATGTTACAGGTACGCCGGGTAACGGGTGCGCATGCGCGGGTCCGCGGCACTCGGGTATCTGACACAACCCAGCCAGTACGCCTCACCGCTGTGCGCGGCGCTGACAGAAGACGAGTGCGCATGCGCACTCGTCCGGGTATCCCACCTGACCATTTACCTGGCCTATAAAAGGCCTTCCCTGTTCGCTTTCAAATTGCTGGTTTGTTGTCTCTTCTGAGTCCTGTCTCCAGTCCAGTATCCTGTATCCTGTATCCTGTATCCCGCATCCTGTATCCTGTACCCTGCATCTACCTGACTACCTGTGCCGACCCGGAATCCGTCTGACTACCGATGCCGCTACTTACCTGTGTTTGAACCCCTGGCTTGCTTCCTGGATACTTCTACTGCCTGATTACCTGTGCTTGACCCTCAGCCTGTCTACTGGACCTTCTGTGAGTTACTTACCTGTGTTTGACCTCTGGCTTGCTTCCTGGATACTTCTACTGCCTGTTTACCTGTGCTTGACCCCCGGCCTGCCTCCTGGACATTCTCTGAGTTACTTACCTGTGTTTGACCCCTGGCCTGCCTCTTGGATACTTCTACTGCCTGGTTGCCTGTGTTTGACCCTCGGCCTGCTTGCTGGACTATCTCCTGCTCCTTGTGCTGGACCCCCTGCTCAGTGTTCTGGACTTACAGTTCCCTCAAGCTCCCGAGGGTTCTCCTTCAGTATATGCTTTGGTACCTCTGCAACCTCTACCTGATCACAGCTCTGCCAGGTGTCTACTCCCAGTGCAGCTTCAGCCTCTCCTGGTCAACGTCGCTACTGCACACCACCTGCTACACTCCTGCTGGCAACCCGTGCATCTTTGAGCCCGGTGTCCTCTGTACCCACTCCAGAGGCATCGTGCGCTTAGTCGCAAGGGGAGCAGCTCTCAGCATATCGGCCCGGGTGAGTACCTCTGACACTCGGCCTCTTCATCCACCTCTGTAGTGACAGTGACACCTGCCAACCCGCAAACAGAGGATCTGCCAGCAACACTACCACCTGGGTCACCAACCATCTCCACAATGTCCCATGGAAGCGTTCAGCCCTCTATTTCCCAAACACTGGAGTGGAAGAGGAAGTAACCCCCTAGCCACCCGCGATCCCTGGCCCTGAATGGCAGCATTTCGAAATTCCTCGCCTTTGAAATGCTGTCAATCCGTCTGGTGGAGACGCAGAGTTTTAAAAGGCTGATGTCATTGGCTGTCCCACAGTACGTCGTGCCCAGCCGCCACTACTTTTCCAGACGAGCTATCCCTTTCCTGCACAACCAAGTGGGGGACAAAATCAGGTGTGCACTGCGCAACGCCATCTGTGGCAAGGTCCACCTAACTACGGATGCGTGGACCAGTAAGCACGGTCAGGGACGTTATATCTCCCTAACAGCACACTGGGTAAATGTAGTGGCGGCTGGGCCTGAGGCGGATAGCACTTTGGCGCATGTCCTTCCACCACCGAGGATTGCAGGGCACTTCAGTTTGCCTCCTGTTGCTAACTCCTCCTACTCCGCCTCCTCATCCTCTACCGCCTCCTCATCCGGTCAGCGTAACACCTTCACCACCAACTTCAGCACACCCAGGGCTAAACGACAGCAGGCAGTTTTAAAACTTTCCTGTTTGGGGGGAAAAAACCCACACCGCGCAGGAGTTGTGGAGGGACATGGAACAACAGACCGATGAGTGGTTGGTGGCAGTGAGCCTCAAACCCGGCCTGGTGGTGTGCGATAATGGGCGAAATCTCATAGCAGCTCTGGGCCTAGGCGGTTTGACGCACATCCCTTGCCTGGCGCATCTGCTGAACTTGGTGGTCCAGAGGTTCCTTAAGAATTACCCCGATATGCCAGAGCTGCTGCAGAAAGTGCGGGCCGTCTGTGCGCACTTTCGACGTTATCACCCTGCTGCTGCTCGCCTGTCAGCGCTGCAGTGTAACTTCGGCCTTCCCGCTCACCGTCTCATATGTGATGTGCCCACAAGGGCGGAACTCCACCTTGCACATGCTTGCCAGACTGTGCGAGCAGCAGCAGGCGATAGTGGAGTTTCAGCTGCAGCACGCACGCGTGAGTCGCTCTGGGGAACAGCACCACTTCACCGCCAATAACTGGGCCTCCATGCGAGACCTGTGTGCCTTGTTGCGCTGTTTCGAGTACTCCACCAACATGGCCAGTGCCGATGACGCCGTTCTCAGCGTTACTATCCCAGTTCTATGCCTCCTTGAAAAAACGCTTCAGGCGATGATGGAAGAGGATGTGGCACAGGAGGAGGAGGAGGAGGAGGAGGAGGAGGAGGAGGAGGAGGAGGAAGAGGGTTCATTTCCAAGGCTTTCAGGGCAGTCATTTACAAGTGGCTACGAGGGTGGGTTCCTGCACCAACAGGCGCCAGGTACACAATTGTCCGGCAGCAAGGGCACAGTTCTGGAGGATGACGAGGTGGAGGATGAGGAGGAGATGGAGGAGGAGGAACCATGTTCACAGCAGGGTGGCACCCAGACCAGCTCATGTCCATCACTGGTGCGTGGCTGGGGGGGATACAGAGGACACGGACGATATACCTCCCACAGAGGACAGCTTTTCCTTGCCTCTGGGCAGCCTGGCACACATGAGCGATTACATGCTGCAGTGTGGTACGCTGGTAGACGCGCTGCTGATGGCATTCCCACTTGGCAGCGGGGGTACGGTGGAAGCACAAGGCAGAGGAGGAGGTAGAGGTCGCCAACGCAGCTGGGGCACCGCCAACACCTCGCAAGGCAGGGTTAGCATGGCCGAAATGTGGAAAAGCTTTGTCAGCACGCCACAACAACCAGCACCACCAGCTGAGATGGAACGTCTTAGCAGAAGGCAGCATTTCACCAACATGGTGGAGCAGTATGTGTGCACACGCCTACACGTACTGCATGACGGGACTGCCCCCTTCAACTTCTGGGTCTCCAAATTGGGCACATGGCCTGAGCTTGCCCTTTACGCCTTGGAGGTGCTGGCCTGCCCTGCTGCCAGTGTATTATCTGAACGTGTATTTAGCACGGCAGGGGGCGTTATCACAGACAAGCGCAGCCGCCTGTCCAGAGCCAATGTGGACAAGCTCACGTTCATTAAAATGAACCAGGCATGGATCCCACAGGACTTGGCAGTACCTTGTGCAGAATAGACACATATACCGGTGTTCTGACGAAAACGGTCTTGATATCGGATAGTGTCTGGCCACTTACTGCGCAGGTGCAGTGCTTGCACAGTACGGAGGACAAGGAGATTCACAAAATCTCCAAAGATGAACGTCGCCTGCGCAGTGAGTGCAGATTCAAGCCCGACCATCCAAGTGGACATACGGTAGCACATAGTAACAGGGCCCCTCACGGGCTCGCTTGGCTAGGCTTCAACCTCGGATGATGTGGCTTGAACCTGGAGTCACCGGGCATCGTCTTCGGAGAGTTTCAAAATCCCCTTGTCCTACGTACTGAGCGCAGTACAGGGCGGACACTATGCGACGGGGGACAGAATTCGACACATCATTCACCACTAGCCTTACCCAGCCATTGTTGTATTTTTGAACCAGTGTTGGCTACCTCGTCCTCCTCCACCGCCGCTTCCACCTACACCGCCACATCCACCGCCACCTCAACCTCCTACTCCATTTGAATTTCGTCCTCCTAGGTCAAGATTATAATTTTTTTTATTTTTTTTTAATTTCCAAGTATTTTATTTTCCCACTATCTTATCCATTAAATTGAATAATTTTTTCCAGAAAGTGCGTATTCTGAGGTTCTTAATGACTTCCTGTACCTCTTCTGCTGAGAAGGGGGCCTCCAGCATTTTATTTTTATTTTATATTTTTTTATGTTATTTTAAGTTATTTCCCTATCCACATTTGTTTGCAGATCACCTGCCATGCTCTTAACAACATTTTGTTGCCATTTGCAGCCCTCTAGCCCTTTCCATGACTTTTTTACAGCGATTTTAGCGTTCAAAAGTCCAGGTCCCATTGACTTCAATGGGGTTCGGAGTTCGGGGTCAAGTTCGGGTCAAGTTCGGTCCCGAACCCGGACTTTTTTCCGAACTTCCAGGTGTCCGCTCAACTCTAACCAAAAAGTAAAAAATAATGCATTTTTTTCTAAATTTACGCTCTTTTTTTGTTTATAGCACAAAAAATAAAAACCGCAGAGGTGATCAAATACCACCAAAAGAAAGCTCTATTTGTGGGAAAAAAAGAACGTCAGTTTTGTTTGGGAGCCATGTTGCACGACCGCGCAATTATCAGTTAAAACGACGCAGTGCTGAATCGCAAAAAACGCTCTGATCTTTGGCCAGCCAAATGGTCCGGGGCTGCAGTGGTTAAACTTTAAAATCTACCCAACAATCCCTTGTAAAAAAAAAATAAAAAAATAAAAAAAGACTTTCTGCTAAAAAACAGAACCAAAAAAAAAAAACATTGGATTCAGAAATGTTTTCCTAAATGTATTTTGCTACATGTTAGTGATAAAAAAAAAAAAAAATCCCAATAAGTGTATATTGATTGGTTTGCTTGAAAGTTATAGAGTCTACAAACTACAGGATATGTACTGAAATATTTTATATTTTTTCATTTGTTTTAGACTACAAATGGCGGAGGTGAACGACTTGTGCTGCTTTATACTAATGATCACTGACAGATCACTCCCTCTGTACACAACCCTGTGTTGAATTTCTGGGCTGTGATTGGACACAGCTGATGAGCTAGTCCTGGGTGTAAATCATTGGCCGCGACCCAGTGTATAATCACAGCGGGAGTCGGGTGGGGCTGAACATGCACGCGCCCTAAACTTGGGAGTAGGCAGCGATGTACCAGCACATCGCTTTGCCTACAGCGCCCCCGTTCTCAGTACAATGCGGCCGGGCGGTCATTAGGTGGATAATATTTGCACCAGAACATATATGATTTTTTAAGAAGAACCATTGAACCGCAAAACCTTTTTTGCATAGAGATCCGTGTTTGTCTCAATCTTGGCTCTGTTAGTTGGCATGAAGATGGGGCAAAAAAAGGACAGTGAGATTGTAATTAGATACATGGATTGTATTCTTCTTCCAACATAAACATGAACTTCCATCATCACCACAAATATAAATTAGTAAATGTTAAAGTGGTTGTAAACCCTTACAAACCACTTTGACCTACAGGTAAGCCTAGATTAAGGCTTACCTGTAGGTCCAATAAATATCTCCTAAACCTACATGGTTTAGGAGATATTCAGAAAAGAAAAGGCACCGCTATCTACGGCGCATGCGCCGTAGACAGCGGCGCGCAGGCGCACTGAGGATGCCGAGATCACGGCGATATGCCGATCTCGTGCGCATGCGCGGGAGTGACGTCATCGCCGCTCCAGCAAATGACAGCGCTGGAGCGGCGAGACCCGGAAGTCACTCCGGGTTTGATGGCGGCGCAGAAGATCGTGGATGAGGGACGCTTCGGGGGCTTCGTTCTCAGGTAAGTCATTCATAATGAGCTAGTATGCTATGCATACTAGCTCATTATGCCTTTGCCTTGCAGGTTCCGTTTTTTTTTTTTTTTTTTTTTTTTAAAGAGGCTTTACTTCCTCTTTAGACAGTTGCTTTTACAAACAAATCCAGTTTATAAAACGGAAAATTGTTTCATACTTACCGTAATTTTCCTTTCCTGGTGCCTATCCATGGCAGTATACCTGTGATACTCCGCCCCCGGAGTCCTCCCCTCAGGATAGTTAATAGCTTATAAAAATGCCTCTCATGTCCCCCTTTAGCATTCTTCAATTATATCGAATACCAAGACAAGGGAGGGCATGTATACTGCCATGGATAGGCACCAGGAAAGGAAAATTACGGTAAGTATGAAACAATTTTCAGTTTTCCTGGTGCCTCCATGGCAGTATAGCTGTGATACAATAAATAGCTACAACAAGGATGGGTAATGCTTCAAAGAAACTTTATTTTACGGGACCGCGAGAGCTGCCTCAATCGTCTTTCTACCAAACTCCACTGAGGTGAGTGCTCCTGGGTCGATTCTGTAGTGGCGTATGAACATATTTGGTGACGTCCATGTAGCTGCCCTGCAGATAGTTTCCAAGGATACGCTTGCTCTTGCCGCCCAAGATAAAGATACTGCCCTAGTAGAGTGGGCCTTCACCACTGGTGGGACTAACCCTCTCGCCCTATATACCTTTTTGATTAACTTTTGGATCCACGAAGCGATCGTTCTGGCTGTGGCCTCTTTCCCTTTATTTCTACCCCAAGGTATGACAAACAGCCTATCAGTAGTTCTGAAGGGGCTCGTGATTTGCAAGTAACGTGCCAGCACCTTAGAAATGTCCAGTTCTTGTAATGTCCCTGAGCGAGGGTCTGAAAATGTGGGCAATGCCCAGGTTTCTGAGAGGGCGAGATGTGATGCTACCTTTGGGACAAACCCTTGTACTGTCCGTAACTCCGCTCTGTCTGGAAAGAAGACTATATGTTCTTTTCCTGCCCCTAGCGCCTGCAATTCCGAGGCTCTTCTTCCCGAAGTTATCGCCACCAGGAAGACCGCTTTGAGGGTCAAGTTCCAGAGTGAGGTGGATTCTAGAGGTATAAACGGTTGCGCCATTAGGCTCTCAAGGACTAGTGGAAGATCCCAGGCTGGAAAAACTCTTTGATGGTGGGCGAATCTTTTTGACTGCCTTCAAAAATTGCGTGATGAGTGCGTCCTCCGCCCATTTCTTCTGGGTACTTGCCGAAATTGCTGCTACTTGGACCTTCAGCAAACTCAGGCTGAGGCCCAGGTCCAGGCCTGACTGCAGAAATTCTAGAACTACCGTGGTCAGGGCAGGACTTAGGGTGGTGGGGGCCCCGGGGCTTGAGTCACTTTCGGGCCCTACCTTCTATACATTACCGTATTTATTGGCGTATAACACGCACCCCAAGTTTAGGAGGGAATTTTAAGGAAAAAAACTTTTAGGAGGGAAGTTTAAGGGAAAAACTTACATTTAAATGCCCATCAATGCAGCCTTATCAGTGTCATTTGCAGCCTTATCATTGCAGTCTTGAAGTTTAACAATGGTGCCACCGAGATACAGAGTCCTGTGTATCTCGGCGGCTCTCGGGTCCTCTCGCGGCTCTCGAGTCCTCTCGCAGTCCCAAACGGAGCCGAGTGTACTCGGCTCGGCTCACAGTCATGCCCAGTCCCTGTGTTATGTCGATCATAGGGCAGAACTGGGCGTGACTGTGAGCAGAGCCGAGCCGAGTACACTCGGCTATGTATCCCAGTGGGGCCCCCTATTGGGCGGGGCCCATGGGCTTGAGCCCAGTCAAGCCCAATGATAAGTCCAGCCCTGACCGTGGTAGATGGCATTGTTGGATAAGACCGTTTGTCCTCAGCAAACTGTTTGAACTTGTTCCAGACCTTAGAATATACGTAGTTTGTAGAGGGCTTTCTGGCTTTTAAGAGAGTCGCGATCAGCCCTGCTGAGCAGCCTAGAGACTGGAACCTTCCCCGCTCAGACTCCAGACATGTAAATTCAGCTTGTGTGGAGCTGGGTGGATGAACCTCCCTTGCGAGAGAAGCTGTGGACAAACCGGGATCTTGCGTGGCGGGCACCAGCTGAGGTTCACTGCCCAAGGGAACCATGGCCTCCTGGGTCAATATGGGAGAATCACCACCATCTTGACCCGTTCCCTCATCAGTCGGAGCAGGAACCTTGAGATCAAAAGGTCCTGGAGGGAAGGCATATGCCGTCTTGCAATCCCAAGGGCTCGAGAGAGCATCCACCGCTTCCGCCATGGGGTGAGGTAGGCGGGATAGGAATCTTGGTAGTTTTGCGTTGATCGGGGAGGCAAATAAGTCTATCTCCGGAGGATCCTGGCGCTCCATGACCCAACGGAACACTGTTGGGTGTAGAGACCATTCGTTGTTGTCCGGGAAGCAACGGGATAAACGATCCGCTTGCTGATTTAGATGGCCCGGGATGTAGACCGCCTTCAGGTCTATCAGATTTTCTTCTGCCCACAGCATAATGGGTTCCACCTCCCTCAACAATGTCAGGCTGTGGGTTCCCCCTTGCCGCTGTATATAAGATACTGCCGCCTTGTTGTCCAGCCGGACTAGCACCTGTTTCTGGCGCAGGTGTTCCCCTAGGTTCAGGAGTGCTAAATAGACTGCTCGGAGTTCCAGGATATTGGACACCACTCCCTGCGTGGGATCTTCCCATTTCCCTTGTATTTCCCGGTGGCCACAGTGTGCTCCCCACCCTATTGCACTTGCGTCGGTGGTAAGAATGGTCCAAGAGGGCCCTTGCAGGAGACGAGACCTCAAGATGCACTCCTCTTTCGACCACCAGAGCAGACTTCTCCTCATGGAGGCTGAGATTGAAATCTTCTGCCATAGAGAACTCCTCCTCCACTGTGTCAAGAAGCCCCACTGAAAGGTCCTCAAGTGCCAATGAGCCCAGGGCACCATTGGTATACATGCTGCCATCGTTCCTATCGGGCTCAAGCATTCTTCCACCTGCAGAGTTGAGAGAGACCTCACATACCGCATTTTTCTGAGATATTGCTGTCACCTTCTGGGGGGGGGGGAAGCCGCCACGTGCCCCTTCTGGTGTCGAAGAGGGCCCCTAGATAAACCATCTCCTGGGTTGGGGTCAGGACACTCTTCTTGGTGTTTATCAGCCAGACAAATTCTGTGAGGGTGGCCAGAAGGATCTGCCTGTGCATTGCCAACTGGCCCGGACTGGCCGCCAAGAGGAGGATGTCGTCCAAAAAAATGGAAGACACGCAGCCCTTCCTCCCTGAGAGGTGCCAGGATTGCATTCAATACTTTTGAGAATATTCTTGGTGAAGTACCTAGGCCAAAGGGAAGGCACTGGAACTGAAGGTGTGTTGCGCCTATTGCCACTCTCAGGAACTTCTGGAAGGCTGGTAGAACGGGCACATGAAAGTAGGCGTCTCGTAAATCTACCGAAACCATCCAGTCCCTTGGTAGAATAGTGTGGATGATAGTATGTAAGGACTCCATCTTGAAAGAATCGAGTTGTATCCACTGGGTTAAGCCTTTTTGAGATCCACTACCGGTCTCCACTCTCCCCCCTTTTTGGGAGTAAGAAAGAGGGGAGAGTAGAAACCGTGAACCTCTCGGAGGGAGGCACTGGAATCACTGCCTTCTGTGCCAATAGCAGCCTGATGTACCCCAACAGGGCTTCCGCCTTTTGAGGGGAAGACGGAACTTTGGTTGGACTGAAAGAGTCTCTCGGAGGTTGATCCTGGAAGGTCCAGAAATGACCAAACTTGACCGTAGAGACCACCCACGGGTCTTTGCACTTGCGACTCCAGACCTCTGCGAACTCCTTCAATCTGGCCCCTACTGGCGGGGATGGGCTGCCGTCAAAAGGGTTTCGCCCCCTCTTGGGTGTTAGGAAAGCTTCTTTGCTTATTCATCTTCAAAAAGGTCGCCTGTGTGCTTCTCCAATTCCTTTTGGGGTCCCTGTTTTGTCGGGAATTGTTGTAGTTCCTGTTCCTGGGCCACTGCGCCTTGGAGGAAACCACTCGAGAGCGTCTTACCCTTCTGTCCTGGGGAAGTAGCCCCGACTTTCCCCCGGTCACTCTTGATATCGCCTTCTCCAGCTTCTCCCCAAAGAGGGCTTTCCCATCAAATGGGATTTTGCACCAATTTTGCTTGGATGCCCCGTCTGCCGCCCACGGCTTTAGCCATAATGCCCTTTTGGCCATAACCGTGTGCAACTGGCCGAGTATCTTATGGAGTCGATAGCGGCTTCCGCCATAAAATCCACTGACAATTTCAGTTCCTCTAAGGCCTTTATGATATCTTCTTTCGGGACTTCCTCCCGAATGGCCACCTCGATATTCTCTGTCCATACCTTGACTGCGCTAGAGACTGAGGCCAAGGCGATGGCCGGCCTGCAGGCCCCCCCAGCTAACTGGTAGGCCTTCTTAAGGTCTGCGTCTATGCGCTTGTCCAATGGGTCCTTGAAGGATGTAGAGTCCTCCATAGGTAAGGTGACACTCTTTGCTAGGCGGACTATTGCGGCATCCACTACAGGAGGAGGGGTATCCAGTAGGGCCGCGTCTGCCTCTGCCAGGGGATAGAGTTTCTGAAGTTTATTTAACCGCTTCAGCACCGGGCAATTTTGTCCCCTTCCTTACCAGAGCACTTTTTGCGATTCGGCACTGCGTCGCTTTAACTGACAATTGCGCGGTCGTGCGACGTTGCACCCAAACAAAATTGACGTCCTTTTTTTCCCCACAAATAGAGCTTTCTTTTGGTGGTATTTGATCACCTCTGCGTTTTTTTTTTTTTTTTTTTTTTTGCGCCATAAACAAAAGAAGAGCGACAATTTTGAAAAATAAACACAATATTTTTAACTTTTTGCTATAATAAATATCCAATTTTTAAAAAAAAAAAAAAAAAAACATTTTTTTCCCTCAGTTTAGGCCGATAAGTATTCTTGTACATATTTTTGGTAAAAAAAAAAAAAAAAAAAAAATCGCAATAAGCGTTTATTGATTGGTTTGCACAAATGTTATTGCGTTTACAAAATAGGGGATAGATTTATTGCATTTTAATTTTTTATTTTTTTTTACTAGTAATGGCGGCGATCTGCAATTTTTTTCGTGACTGCGACTTTGCGGCGGACACTTCAGACACTTTTGACACATTTTTGGGACCATTCACATTTACACAGCGATCGTTGCTATAAAATTGCACTGATTACTGTGTAAATGTGACTGGCAGGGAAGGGGTTAACACTAGGGGACGCTGCAGGGGTTAATATGTTCCCTGAGTGAGTGATTCTAACTGTGGGGGGAGGGGACTCACAAGGGGAGGAGACCGATCGGTGTTCACACACAGCTCCACGGTCCCGCTGTTTTCCCGGGCAATCGCGGGTACCCGGCGGACATCCCGAGTGACGCCGCGTGCGCGCCCCCTAGACGGCCGGGAATAGGAGGACGTCATATGACGTCCACCCAGGATGGCAGAGCCACCTTGTGGACGTCATATGTCGTTGCGCGGTATTGAAGTGGTTAAGGAGAAACGCTTATCCGTTCGCTCCCACTCCCCTCTAACAGGTCTTTCAGCTCATCCAAAAAGGGAAAAAAAGTTTTGCTTCTTCTTTAGGAAGGGGAAGAAAGACTTAGTTTTCTTGGGGGGGGGGGGGGGGGGGGGGGGGGTCCTCCACTTCCTCCCAACCAATGGCCTGCTTCACTGCAGAGACAAATGGCTGTACTAAGCTGAAGTTAAAGCCAGAGGGGTCCGCCTCATCCAGAGAATCCTCCGAATCTGCCCCATCTCCTGTGGGAGGAGTTGGACCAGGTGCCAGGTCAACCCGGTCTGTAGTGGAAGGGCCTGGAATGGCTAGGTCTGTGGGAAGTAGTTGGTCACTGGGAGGGTCCTGCCTGGGAGGGTTCATTTGCATCAGTTCTACCAGGGAGTCCTTAACCACCCTTTTGATCAGGTCAGTGACTTGTTCTGTTTCCGCTCTTTCCTGGTATGCATACCCCTGCAGACAGTCTCTGCAGATTCGTTTATCCGGTAAAGCGGTTGCCCCGCATGCTCTGCACTCCCCTCTTGGGTGGACTGGAGGACCTACGCCTCTTGGAGGAGGATTTGCCTTTGAAGTGGCAGGAGTCGGTTGAGCGGCTATGGCCTGAGCTGGGGTGGGGCGTCCACTATGATGGCCCAACGTCTGGTTAGACGCGCTTTGGTGTATAGGGCACTCTTTTAGTATTAAATTTTTTATATATATATATATATATATATATAGAAAATCGCATACATATGTATCCATATACATACATATATGCATACCTACCCATACATGGCTGTACGTGCCCTTACCTAGAGAAACGAGGGTCTTGGTCAAATGGCGGCTGGCTCATTTTGTGGAAGCAAGCAATGGCAGAGGTGAACGAACAGAGACTAGAAATAGATAGAAACGACCGATGAGAAAAAAAAAGGACGCCCTACTGCCCCATTCAATTCAATAAAACTTTACTGTGTATATACTTCAGTTCTCTTCCCCCACTACTCACTCTCTCTATTATTATTCCTCTTTCTTTTTTTTTTATCCCCCCCCCCCCCCAAAAGGAAAGGTTGTTGTGTTTTTTCTTTTGTTTTGTTTTTTTCCCCCATGCATACATCCCTAAGGAGCTCTACATCTATTGCAACCAATAACATTTTGTTTTACTCACAGTTTTCACAGGCAGCAGAGTAGCGCAGGAGCACTCCAAGAACCAGTCTTTCCCCCTGGAGGGCCTGTCCTCTACTGATTCCTTTTCTCCCTTTTTAAATGGTATTGGGGGGGGGGGGGGGGGGATTCCTGCCTCCTCCCGCCCCAGATTTATTAAGGGAAAAGATTTGCCCTGAAGCAAGATGGCGCCGACCGCGCCGCCTAACTGCGCTACCGTGACGTCGCTACCTGAAAAAAAAAAAAAAACTTGATAAAAATGTTTGGAAAATGAAAAAAAGAATTTACTTACCAGAAATGGCTGTTGCTTGGCAGATCGTCCTAATCTGCCTCTTCCTGTTCCGCGGAGCTGTTCTGTTTTCTGCTCCTAGCGCCGTCTTCTAGTGAATAGGGCGTGGTGTGTTATGAGAAATGTGTGTCCCACAACACATCGCGTTCCCCATTCACAAAGCGCCGCGTGACGACTCGCGCATGCGCAGTAGGAAACGGGCAGTGAAGCCGTAGTCTTCGCTGCCCGTTTCCATTACTGAGGATGGCGGCGCTGGGACCAGAGCGCCGAGGGACATCTCGGCCTCCACCACCACACCACCACACATCGCGGGCGCCCTGGGAGGGTAAGTGTACTTATTAACCACTTGCCTGCCAGGCACGAACACCTCCTTCCTGACCAAGCCATTTTTCAGCTTTCAGCGCTGTCGCATTTTGAATGACAATTGCGCGGTCATGCAACGCTGTACCCAAATAAAATTTTTATCATTTTTTTCCCATAGATAGAGCTTTATTTTGGTGGTATTTGATCACCTCTGCGTTTTTTATTTCTTGCGCTATAAACAAAAGAAGAGGGACAAGTTTGAAAAATCATAATATTTTTTACTTTTTATTATAGGTTATTATAGTTTAGGCCAATACGTATTCTTCTACATATTTTTTGTAAAAAAAAATCGCAATAAGCGTATATTGATTGGTTTGCTCAAAAGTTATAGCGTCTACAAAATTGGGGAATAGATTTATGACATTTTTATTATTATTTTTTTTTTACTAGTAATGGCGGTGATCTGCGATTTTTATCGTGACTGCGAAATTGCGGCAGACATATCGGACACTTTTGACACCATTCACATTTATACAGCGATCCGTGCTATAAAAATGCATTGATTACTGTATAAATGTGGCTGGCAGGGAAGGGGTTAACACTAGGGGGCGGTGCAGGGGTTAATATGTTCCCTATATTAGTGATTCTAACTGTGGGGGGAGTGGACTGACTGGGGGAGGAGACCAATCGGTGTCCCTATGTACAAGGGACACACCATCGGTGTCCTCTCCGTCTGACAGGACGTGGATCTGTGTGTTTACACACACAGATCCACGTCCTGCTCAGTTTCTGGGCAATCGCGGGTGCCCAGCGGACATCGCGACCGCCAGGCATGCGCATCGGGTCCCCATCGACGCGGCGGGCACACGCGCGCGCATCCCGCGGCGCGCGCGCGCCCCCTAATGGCCAAAATGGTAGCGCCGTCATATGACGACGACCCGCCACAAGAACCGCACCACTCCGCCGTCTTTTGACAGTGGGCGGTCGGCAAGAAGTTAAAAGTCAGCAGCTACTTTTTTTTAGCTGCTGACTTTTAAAAATGTTTTTTTTTAGCTGAAACACCCCTTTAAAGCGGAGTTTCACCCATTTAAAAGCCAGCAGCTACAAAAAGTGTAGCTGCTGACTTTTAATAATCAGACACTCACCTGTCCCACGGTCCAGCGATGCCGGTGCAGGAAGACTCGCTCCTCTCCCCCTCCTCTCCACGGCGTCAGCATTCTAAAGCCCCATACACACGGTCGGATTTTCCGATGGATTCTGTCCTATCGGACAATGTTGTCGGAAATTCCGACCGTGTGTAGGCACCATCGGACATTTTCCATCGGATTGTCCGACGGACAAAGTTGTATCTCCTGCTCTAAAAAATTTCCGACAACAAAGTCCGATCACACCAATTCCGATCGTGTGTAGCGAATTCCGACGGACAAAGTGCCACGCATGCTCAGATCACATTACAAGACCAAAGCTATTGGCTACTAGCCTCTACGTAGTCCCGTCATAGGCAACAAACATCACCACGTTCAGAATGATCGGATTTTCCGACAACTTTGTCCGACCGTGTGTATGCAACACCAGTGTCGGACTAAATCCGTCGGACCAAATCCAATGGATTTGGTGGTCGGATTTTCCGACTGTGTGTATGGGGCTTAACTGTGGGCTCCCGGCTGTGGCTTAACAGCCGCGCGCGCACTGCTCGCTGTGAATGGCTGGGCAGGGGAGAGATGATCTTCCTTCCGGCGCCAGGGGAGGAAGTGGAAGCTGGGTGCCTCTAAAAACAGGGTACCCGCTCCTCCCCCAAAAAAAATTACATGCCAAATGTGGCATGTCAGGGGGTCACCAGCACTTAAAGCAGTAGTTCCATTTTTGGGTGGAATTCCGCTTTAAGGACAGCACTTTAACAGAAAGTACAAAACCTCCCAAAAATATATTGTATTAATGCAAACACCAGGCGCCACTTCCTGTAGTATTGTCTATTTGTTGTTTGTTACATTAAAGTTAATTTTAAAATAAAAAATGTGGAGTTGTGGACAATGGCAGTGGAGCTCAAGCTGCAGAGGTTCACAATAAAGTTCAGTTTAAAAAAAAAAAGGGGAGTGGAGGTCACATGCTTCCGGTCATTGGTGGAGCTCCGCTCTGCAGCTAGGTCCAATTGAAAAAAACATGCTAAAGTTTGACAGGAAATTACGTATTAATTGTGAGACGGTTTTTTTTTTTTTTTTGTAATTTTTTTTTAACCTCGCGGGTGCTGAAGGAGAGTGAGGGTTACATGCAGTGAATTTTTTTTGTCCTCTTTCCTGTTCGGACTGCTTCTGAGAGGAGAAACAGAGCAAGATGGTGGTCGTGGGAAAGACTAGCGCCATTGCGGCAGGTGTTTGCGGGGCCTTGTTTTTGGGTTACTGCATTTACTTTGACAGGAAACGGAGGAATGATCCCAACTTCAAGAACCGTCTGCGAGAGAGTAAGAGCGGAATTCATAGCTGAACAATTCGTTTGATTTATGTGGCACGGGGTTAGTAAAGCACGGGTATCAGTCAGGGTTTCTCTTGCAATAACGTATCGTTCAGCCTTTTCTGTGGAGGACTCACTGGGGCTTTTATGTCTGTAGAAATAAGGGGATCACTGAGTAGGAATTGTAGGGCGCAGCATTCCGTGCACATTTCATACAGGCTAGAGGTGTTACATATTCAGAGGATTTATAAAGTGTGTCTATGACACACTTTAGAATTCTATCTTACCTTTTTATATAAGTGTCAGTGTGGAAAACAGATTCATGTATCTGTTTAGAATTTTCAGGAAGAATGAGTTTAGTCGCATTCGCACGCAAGTCTAAACCTGCCTGAGCTATCCTGCCAGGGAGCTGTCAAAGCGGATAGCCACTCTTAGGCCCCTTTCACACAGGATGGATCCGTATTGAACCGCCCCGTGAAGATCCGCTGCGCAACAGGGATCGCTCAGCTGGTCCCCGCTGAGCCGGCTGATGACAGGGCGGTCCCTGCACACTGTCAGATGTCCGCTCTCCCCTATGGGGGATCGGATGAACACGGACCGTGTCCGATCCGCTCTGCAGAAAATAGGGTTTTCCTCTGTCTGCAGAATCGGACGATAGCGGGTGTCAGCGGATGCTCATCCGCTGACACCCGCTATCCCATAGGGGTGCATGTATGTCCGTTTTTCATCCACAAAAGGAATGGATGAAAAACAGACATACGGTCCGCATGTGTGAAAGGGGCCTAAGGCGGTGGGGGGCATTTCCTCCCCTGCAGATGCACATGCCTTAGCTGCCAGTGATTGGCTGTCTGCTTAGACAGCTTCCTGGCAGGATAGCTCAGGTGGGTTTGAACTTGTGTCTGAACATGCCTGAGCTAATCCTTTGTCCTCAGTGCAGCTAAACTTCATCCCCACCGCTGCAGCTGTAAGTTACCAGTGACCCAGTTGTTTTGTAGCTGAGTGGACGGATCTTGATGGCTATTCAGATTTTTGTTCCCCTTGTGAATAACAGCAAGCAGTGGGTGAATACATTACCAACAGACAGCCTATTGACTATAAAATCCACCCGCTGTAGATCACAAAGGGAGATCGGACCTCATAACGAACTAGTCCCCCTAGATTCCAATTCAGACCCCACCGTCAACCTCACTGGTAGCTAGGAGTTTATTGGCTGTGAAGTAGAAAGCATCTTTGATAACCAGTGACCGGTGAGGAGGGTAGGGGTAGCGACAGAAAATGTGCCGCTCTGGTGTACAGAGACAGGCACTCTGCCTATCTCTGTATGCTAAGTTAGAGTTGGTCTTTAATTATCTTCAGTTTCATTATATACAAACAAGTTTTCTTAAAGTAATTGTAAAAGTCTCAAGGTTTTTCACCTTAATGCATTAGGGTGAAAAACCTTCTTTGCTGCATCTTCTCCCGGAGCCCCCCTTTTTCTTACCCGAACCAGCGGTGTGCACGAGCCCAGTGGCTTCAGCTGCTGTCTCTGTCCTCATTTGACAGATTAATAGCAGCAGGAGCCATTGTTTACTTGTTGGGTGATTGGCTCACCAATTTTCCCAGAAGTCTACCTATGATAGAAGTCAGATTTCAGGCATCCCCTGCAACACAAATGTAATTTTTGGTGAGATATTTCCAATAGGAACACATCTAAAGGGATGCAGGCCCAGCAGCTTTCCTCATTAGTGCTCTGCAGCTGCCACAGCTGACTGATCATTCTGAAACCACTCTCCTTAAACCCACTTAGGCCCCTTTCACACTGGGGCGGGGAGCCGCGGTGACGGTAAAGCAGCGCTATATTTATATAAATAACTGCTTTACCGTCATTTTTGCCGCGGTATTCAGGCGCTCAGGGTGCGGTTTTAGCCCCCGCGAGCGGCCAAAAAAGGGTTAAAGACCCCCGCAGAGCGCCGCCGTTGCGGCGGTATTGCCGCGGTATTACCGCAGTGTCCCATTCTAATCAATGGGAAGGAGCAGTATAGGATCGGTGAATACACCGCTCCTATACCGCTCCAAAGATGCTGCTAGCAGGACTTTTTTGACCGTCCTGCTAGCGCACCGCTCCAGTGTGAAAGCCCGCCTGCTTTCACACTGGAGTTAAAGGGGCCGGATTTTTTCAGGCAGTGAACAGGCGCTATTTTTAGCGATGTACCGCCTGAAAAACGCCCCAGTGTGAAAGGGGCCTTAGAGACAAACACAATGGATTTCTTCAGAATAGCAAAAGGTAGTAATCTGCAACAAAGGTTGTTATAATCCTTCCAATGTTATCACCCAGGTGGTATATATTGTAGCAGTGCCAGAAACTTTGTGGAGAAAGACACTCTGCCCACATCCCTAATTTAAGTACAAAATGGAGAATCTTTCCTCTATGGGACTTTGGAGGCGGAGAGTCTTAAAACAGTAGGATTGTATCAAAATTATATATTTATTAGAATAAGTTAAAACATGATGAATTTGGATAAAAAATCGGATGCATATGTGCAGAAAATAGGTGATAATAACAGAAAATATTACGATACAGTAAACACCACTAAACTCTGTCCTGCCAGACTAGGACACGAAAATCCTGATGCATTTCAAGGTTGAAGGTTTTCAAGGTTCTTCAGGGGCTAGTGGTAGTATTGTTGGCTAGAAGTTTTAATAGAGAAAACATCAGTAAACAGTCAGAGTACATTATATACAAATAGATTGCAAATAAATACAATTACCAGTGATCACAAATGGTAGTAATCACAAATGCTTCAAAAGTCAAATGCATTCTAACCGTGTAATTCCTGAATGATCACCAAATAGCATCCAATTTGAAAAAAAATGGGGATATAATTTGCTGCCAGGGATCACATCGATAGAGAGTGCCCCCACAAAGAGCGTTATGTGGAATCGGGAACGGTGCCGGACACAAAGGGCACCCTACGACCAAAGTGGGAAACCACAGACTCAACACACCACTTTGGCCCCTTTCACACTGGGGCGGTTTGCAGGCGCTATTGCGCTAAAAATAGCGCCTGCAAACCCACCCGAAACAGCTGATGCTGTTTCTTCAGTGTGAAAGCCCGAGGGCTTTCACACTGAAGCGGTGCGCTTGCAGGATGCTGGAAAATGTCCTGCAAGCCGCATCTTTGGCTCGCTATAGGAGCAGTATATTTACCGCTCCTATAGCGCCCGGTCCCATTGAAAACAATGGGGCAGCGCGCCGAACCCGCCCGCAAAACGCCACTGCAGCGGCGGTTTGCGGGCGGTATTGACCCTTTTTCCGCCGCTCGCGGGGGGTAAAACCACCCCGCGAGCGGCCGCAATGCGCCGGTAAAGCGGCGCTAAATATAGTGCCGCTTTACCGCCAGCGCCCCCACCGCTCCAGTGTGAAAGTAGCCTTACTTGTCTAGCGTCTAGAGAAGGAGGGGGATAATATAGCAGACAGAAACAAAAAATAAAGAAAAAATGTTATGGTTGGATAAAGGATATACTAAATATTGGTATGAGCAGGGATTGAAACTATTAGTCTATACACACATACCTTGTCAGTAGGCAGAGAAGGGATTCTTGCAGATGAACGTACATAAAGAGTGGAGAGTACTCAGAGGGTTATCTGAAGCCAACAGGTAGAACCACTGAATAATCTAGAAAGAGTAAGGTGTCATTTATGCTCCTAGAACCCCTGACGGTGCTCCCTGCATGTTGGATCTGTTTGTGTGGCCAGGCTGTGTAAAAGTCCCACACGTATCGCCATACTCGGGACAAGTAGCAGAATGTATTTTGGTAGGGGTGCAACGGATCAAAAAACTCACGGATCGGATCGATCCTCGGATTAGAGTCACGGATCGGATCATTTTTCGGATCAGCAAATAATATTTGAATTTGCAAAAACCTGTGACAATTCCGCCACCATATAGTCCCCACTGTAACATCCACGTCCTCTCCCCCACTGTAACATCCACGTCCTCTCCCCCACTGTAATATCCACATCATCTCCCCCACTGTAATATCCACGTCCTCTCCCCCACTGTAACATCCACGTCCTCTCCCCCACTGTAACATCCACGTCCTCTCCCCCACTGTAACATCCACGTCCTCTCCCCCACTGTAACATCCACGTCCTCTCCCCCACTGTAACATCCACGTCCTCTCCCCCACTGTAACATCCACGTCCTCTCCCCCACTGTAACATCCACGTCCTCTCCCCCACTGTAATATTGGCCGGGCATTGGCAGGGTATCGCAGAGCATTGGCTGGGTAATGCAGGGTATCGCAGAGCATTGGCTGGGTAATGCAGAGTATCGCAGAGCATTGGCTGGGTAATGCAGAGTATCGCAGAGCATTGGCTGGGTAATGCAGGGTATATGCTGGGTAATGCAGAGTATTGGCTGGGTAATGCTGGGTAATGCAGAGTTTGTTTACAAGTAATCGCTCCGTCATTTGACGGAGCGATCACATTGTAAACAGCGGCCGAGTGTACCAAGATGGCCGCCGCTCCGGAGCTAGGCCGAGGCCGTGGATCGCGGGGTGTGCTGATCCGAACTGGGTGACCCGTTCGGATCACGGATTGGCGACGATCCGTTGCACCCCTATATTTTGGGGTGCAATAACTTGTTATAATTTTGAGGGGAAAAAAATTTAAAATTCTTAATTTTCCCAAGAATTGTGGGAAAAAATTACAACTTCAAAAAACTCACCATGCCTCCTTACTAAATACCTTGGACTGTCTACTTTTCAAAAATGGGTAATTTGGGGGGTATTTGTACTTTCCTGACATTTCAGAGCCTCAAGAAATTAGATAGGCCGTCAGGTCATCAGGTGTGATCAATTTTCAATGATTTGCACCATAGCTTGTAGACTCTATAGCTTTCAAAGAGACTAATATCCACTAATTTTGGTTATTTTTACCAAAGAGATGTAGCAGTGTAAGGGCCGGTTCACACTGCTGCGGTGCGGGAACGCTGCGAATCCACTGCGGGTTCCCGCACCGCATGTCTCCCGCCGGCAGTTCACACTGCCCTATGCGAGCTGCTGGGAGTGTCAGTGAAATGTTAATGTTAACACCCCCATAGCAGCTCGCATATCGCAGTGCGATCTGCAAACTCGGACAGGAATCGGATCGCATGGTGAGAACACCATGCGATCCGATTCTGCAACGGACCGAAAAAAAAGGGTCCTGTGCGAGTTTGGGCCGAATGCGATGCAAATTCAGCCATACTATCTGTATGGCTGAATTTGCATCGCACAGAGATCGCATATGATTTGAACTGCAGTGCGGTGCGAATCATATGCGATCTCCCGCACCGCAGCAGTCTGAACCGGGCCTAAATGTTGGGCCAAATTTATGAAAAAAATGACCTATTTGCAAAATTTTATCATAGAAACTAAAAAAAAGTGTTTTTTTCTTTTTCTAAATTTTCACTCTTTTTTCACTTATGTCACAAAAAATAAAAAACCCAGTGGTGATTAAATACCACCAAAAGAAAGCTCTATTTGTATGAAAAAAAAATTTGTTTGGGTACTGTACCCATGACTGCATGACTGAGTAAATGGCATTCCAAGTGTGAGAGCACCGAAAGCTAAAAATTGGTCTGGGAAGGAAGTGTATAAATGACCTGTATTGAAGTGGTTAAATTCTGAAAGCTGCAAGTGAAAAATGGTAACCTCCAGATTTTTAGAGTAAATTGTTATTTACAGTTTTGTGTACCTTCACAAAAGGGTGCCATTTAAAATGTACAAATATTTGTTATTTATTAACTCTACAGTTTTAACTTTTATATTTGCTAGGAATTTAGCAGGAATTTTGTACTTTTTTGCCTAAATGTATGAATCCACAATTTAATTATTTTAGTAGATTTTTAGCAAAAAAATATTGCTTTGGTAAACATTTTGCGCAAATATCATGGGGCCTTAAAAATCAATAGCACCTTTTTTTTTATTTTTTTATTATTATTCTAGAGGTCATATGCTTTCAGAAAACATGTTTTGGGGTGTCTTTTACAAATGCTTAAAGCTGTAAGGCCCCTTTCACACGAGGCGGACTCCGCTTGCACGGAGTCCGCCTCTGTCCGCCGGCTCAGCGGGAGATCTCTCCGTTGATCTCCGCTGAGCCGGCGGATGACAGGTCCCTCTCTGCTCACTGAGCGGGAGGGGCTTGTCCAGCGCCGCTGGTCTCTATGGAGAGATCAGATGAAAACGGACAGCGTGTCCGTTTTCATCGGATCTCACCCGATCCGATCCGCCAGCGACGGATATGGACATAGAGACATACGTCTGCTTTTGGCAGATCGGACCGGGTCGGATGTCATCGGACATGTGTCCGCTGACATCCGACGCTCCATAGACTAACATGGAGCTTCCGTTCAGGTCTGCTGTCAAAACTGACAGGCGGATATGAACGGCCCGATCGTGTGAAAGGGGCCTAAGGGAAAAATAAAAACCTATATTTACATTTTTGCGTACGTTTTTGATTTTTCACCATTTTGCAATAAGGTGTAATGTAAAAATTACATTTTTTTGTTAACTCCATACAGGTTATGCTTTTATATTTAATAGATTTAGCAGGAATGTTGTAAAATCAGCTGTATTTTTGTCTGATAAACATTTGCGCAAATACCGTGGGGGTCTAAAAAAATTAGTAGCACTTTCTTTTTATTCTAGAGGTCATATGCTTTCAGAAAATATATGGTTTTGGGGTCTTTCACAAATTCTGAAGGCTGTAAGGGAAAAATTTAAAAACTTCATATTTTTTTGAGAAATTTGATATTTACACTTTTTTGCATCTGTTCAGTTTTCACAAAAAGGTGCAATTAAAAAGTTACAAATATTTATCAACTCAATACAGGTTAAGTTTTTATGTTTAGTAGGAATTTTGTAAAATTTGCAATGTTTTTTTTTTTATTTTTTATTTTTTTTTATTTGCTAATAATGGTTTTAGTGTATTTTTTGCAAATATATTGGTTTGATAAACATTTGTGCAAATACCGCGGGGTCTAAAAAAAAAAATCACAGCTCTTTATTCTACTGATCGTGTGCTTTTAGAAAATATAGGGCAGTGATGGCGAACCTTGGCACCCAAGATGTTTTGGAACTACATTTCCCATGATGCTCAACTACACTGCAGAGTGCATGAGCATCATGGGAAATGTAGTTCCAAAACATCTGGAGTGCCAAGGTTCGCCATCACTGATATAGGGTTTGGGGGGTCTTTTACAAACTCCAAGCTAGAAGTAAAAAATAAAGGAATATTTTAAAATATATTCCCCCGGGAGCCAATGGTTGCGCTATTATCAATCTATCCAATCAGGACCCGAGACAATGGCTGGAGCTGTTGTGCTCGTCCCCATCGCTGAAAAGACAGAGTTCAGGCAAGTAAAAGGTGGAGCTCTGGGGGGCTGCTGCATCACAGGAGGTTTTTCATCTTAATGCATAGAATGCATTAAGATGAAAAACTTCAAGGGTTTTGCAACCCCTTTAATTGTACCTGGAAGTAACTCCAGGAAAGATGACGGCCGCGGGGCGGAGTGCCGTTGGTACTGCAGGGCATCGTTCTAAGGTGAGTATTTCATAATGAGCTAGTATGCGATACATTGGGAGCTCATGATGTGTGAAAATCAATGTTATCCTATGGGAGCCGTCTTGACTGATCCGACTTTGGCATGCGACTTGTGCTCTGATCTTAAAGGGGGAACTCCACGGCAAATAAAAAAAAAAAAAAAAAAAAAAATACAAGGGTTCCCCCTCCAAGAGCATACCATGCCATTTGGTCTGGTATGGATTTTAAGGGGGAACACCACGCCGAAAAAACAGCATTGGGGGGTCCCCCCCAAAATCCATATTAGACCCTTATCCAAGCACACTGCCCATCAGGAAAGGGGGTAGAGATGAGCGAGCGCCCCCACCCTTCTGAACCGTACCAGCCCGCATGCCCTGAACATGTGGGGGCACCCCCACCCCCCCCCCACCCAAAGCACCTTGTCCTCATGTTGACAAGGGCCTCTTCCCAACAACCCTGGCCATTGGTGGGCGGGGGGCTTAACAAGGGGCCCCCCATTTATGTGAATGAGTATGGGGCACATTGTACCCCTACCCATTCGCCTTAAAGTAAAGTGAAAATAAAGTGTCAAATAAATGCATTACAAGTGTTTTTAAAGTAATGTATTAAGCAGCTCCGCCGTCTCTTCTGATCTCTTCTCCCCACTCTGTCTCTTCCGCTGATGTCTTCTGCCTCTGCCAGTTCTTGGCTAATGTCTTCTAGCCCTCTCTGGTTCTTCTCCCTCTGCTGTCTTCTGCCTCTGCTGGGTCTTCTCAGTTATCTTCTCGCTCTTTTGCTGGGTCTTCTCTGCTGTTTTCTCCCTCTATTGTTCTTCCAATGTTGATTCAACGCTCTCTCCTGCCCTACTACCGTCCACCCCCCCCCCCCCCCTCCCCTGTCGAGGGCATGCAGCCAGGGGGAAGCTTGCTCGTCCCCATCCCCTTTCCTGACCTGCCGGGCTGCGTGCTCGGTTAAGGGTTTGGTATTGCTTTTTGGGGGGACTCCCACTTTGTTTTTTGTAGCGTGGGGTTCCCCTTAAAACCGAAGGGCCTGGTATGCTCTTGGTGGGGGAACACATGCCGTTTTTTTTTTTTGCCATGAAGTTCCCACTAAACATTCATACCAGACACAGTCCCTGATATTGTTAGGGCTCAAAGTAGGATCCATGCTCGTTGAAGTCGGACACATGTTGGACTTTGTCACAGGGCAAAGTTAGATCCAAAGTGGAACGACTGTCCTGTCGTACCAGTGTTTACCCGGCCTCAGACAAACATGTTTTGGTAGCACAGGTTTACTTTAAGGCCACTTTCACACTGAGGCGCTTCTAAACTGCCAGTAAAAACACTGAGCGATTTTGAAGAGCTTTTCAATCGCTTTTAAAGAGCTTTCCATTCATTTCAATGGGGAGGGGAGTTTTTCACAGCCCTGCCAGCACACTGCCCCAGTGTAAAAGTGTTTATTGATTTTAATGGAAATACGTTTTCGTGAGCTTTTTAGGCACTGTTTTTAGCGTGAAAGCGCCTGAAAAGCGCCTCAGTGTGAAAGTGGTCTAACTGACCTCCTAACCCCTTCAGGCCTAAAGGTAAAACAAATGTTAAACAATTTTTGTAACTTTGACATGTTGGTAAAACCGTACTTTATGCATCCAGGTTCATTATACCTTGTTTTTTCTCCAGGACAAATTGGGCTTTTATTTGGTGGTAAATGGTAATGGATATCTCCTGATCAGGAAAACTGACCCATAATAGTACAAAAAATTTTTTTTACATTTAACGTTTTTTTATTTTATTTCTTACTACCATAACCTGCCACCAAAGAACCACCCAGAGTAAATTCTCCTGGCGATCGCAGCGATGCCACATATGTTATTTGTTGTTTTGTACCCATAGTACAGCCCAAAAACAATGGCGCGCATTTTGCTTTTTTAAAACGTTTCTTTCCTCTCAAAGAGAAACACAAGGGTGGGCTTCACAGTGACTGATCACTGGTAGCCGATCTGAGGCTACCACAGCAATCGGATGACCTGGAGTTGGGAGTTCTGGGTCGCAATTGTTCGCAGGGGACCCGATAATAGGTTCACTTTAAGGTGACTCTTCCAATAAAAGGCAAAATGTGCCCACTGCAAAGAAAAGTAATACATCTCCCACTGTCTGCTCCGCAGATCTCTGCTGTATTGAAGAGAAACAGATGATTGAATATTCAGGTTCTGACACTTCTGGGAGTTGAATTCCTGTTTTTTCGTTTTCTTTTTTTCCCTCCCCAATCCCCTCCCTATTCTTTCTATTCATCTCCCTACTTCCTTACTTATTTAATTGTCTTCATTTTAACATATTTAAATTTTTTTAATTTTATTTTTGCAGAGAGGAGAAAACAGAAACTAGCTAAAGAGAGAGCTGGGCAGTCAAGGGTAAGCATTCACACAGCTTTTACAAATTGAGAGAAGTAACGCTTTTGGAGCTGTCACCAGTACATGTGTCTCATTGAAAGTTTTCCCCTCACCTTGGGTTTTTTGATGACAGTGGCCACCAGGACTAATAGAGTGAATCTATCTAGAGGGGACATTGACAACAATAAAATCTTAAGTGTTTCTTATGTGTGTGTGTGTGTGTGTGTGTGTGTGTGTATATGTATGTATGTGTATATATAAAGAAAAGAAAAAAAAAATGTCATACTTGCCTATGCTGTGCAGTGGTTTTGCACAGAGCAGCCCCAAGCCGTCTCATGGAATGCATTAAGATAAAACACCTTCTGCCTTTACAACCTCCTGTGCTACCAAATCCCTTTAGTAATTAATGAATATTGTGTATAAAGTGCTTCAGTGCTATAAATTAAAATAAGACTAAAACTTAATATAATGCCTGCCACTAACACTGATGTGTTCCCACAAATTGATAGTGATATTAATAGTGCTGCGCCGCCATCAATGCTTATATAACCCCTTCGCGCCGAGCATACGCATATATGCGGCCTCGGCTTTCGGGGGTCATCCCAGTACCGTTTTTTAGAGCGGGCGATCGGCATTCCAGACATAACTGATGCTGTTAAAAGCCTCTCGATTGTTATCCCAAAAGAGCGGGAGGGGACACCCCCCCCCCCCTCCCGCCGCTCTGACCGGGCCTCCCGTCCCGCCGGGAGACCCGATCCGGCGTTTAGCCACAGACTGGAACGAAGCCGTAAAAGGCTTTGTTCCAGTCTCCTGAATGTAAACAAGGAAGCGACGTCACTTCCGGTTTACTCGGCTGCCAATGGCGACGGATTAAAAAAAAATATACAGTATTCGGAATCACCGTTTGTGGCGATCTGAATACTTTGAAGTGCAAAGAAGGGATTGGAGGTCTTTTAGACGAATATCTGTTTAATCTCTGCCAGCAGAAATTCAACTATGTTAATGAATTTGACAAATTTTCAGGGCTTGGCATAAATTGGGAGAAATCTATGTTACTGCCTCTAGACCCTTTCCCAGACTCTTTACCACCTACATTGTCTCATATTAAGGTAGGGTCTTCTATAACGTACTTGGGTAAAACTATATCTGCCTTTTCTCAGGCGTTCATCTCCGATAATATTGCTCCACTATTGTCTAGATTTCAAATCCAAAATAAAACTTTTTGAGTAAATGACCTTTCTCTGTAGTAGGTTGTATTAACCTACTTAAGATGATATGGATGCCCCAGCTCCTGTGCTATCTATATAACTCTCCCGTTTTGGATACCCCTGCAAATTTTTATTAGCATATTTAGGGTTTTAGTTTGTCAGAGGAAGGCCTCTCGTATAAATTTAGAGCTGTTAAAATACCCCAGGAATGCTGGAGGATTAGCAGTACCCAACCTGAGGATACATTTCCTTGCTGCCCAACTACAGCACTTGGCAGGATGGGATACTGCACTATCATCCAGTGCCTCTTATTGCTTATTCTCCTGTGTGTTTGGAGGTCAGCCACCATTGTATGTACTGCATGGGGCAGTGGGGGCTGCTTCACTTGGTACTATGCCTACATTTGGGCTTAATGTGCAAGGTTTGGAATGCCGCTAAGAAAATGTGGTGGAACTCCTACCCTACTAGATATACAACAATTTGGGGAAATGATGGGCTCCTCAAGCTTTTTACTCTGCAGGGTTTTTTAGAGATGGGAGAGAGCGGGGTTAACCACCTTCGCACAATTATATGAAACTGGCTCTCTTAAAACCTATGAGCAGCTGAGGGTAGAGTTCTCTCTACATCCAAGATGGTTCTATCCGTTTCTTCAATTGCGTCATGCATTACATGCCCAATTCCCCTCAGATTAAGTGGTCTTTTTTCCAACCCCTGCTCCGGATAGAATACTACAAGCAAAGTCAACCAAGGGAGATAGCACATCACCAATTGACATCATCCCCACAAAACTCCTAAAGGAATGTTCCGACATCCTGGCTCCCACCATAACTCGCCTCATAACTCAGTCGTTTAAAGAAGGGATTGTTCCGGGCGCCCTCAAACAAGGCATTGTCAAACCCCTGCTTAAGAATCCCAACCTCGACCCTCAGGATCCTAACTACCGCAGACCGATGACAAGCCTTAACACCATCTCCAAAACTATGGAGAAAGCGGTAGTACAACAGATACGCCACCTGGACACACACACAAACTCCTGGACCCTCTGCAATCAGGCTTCCGCCCAGGCCATGGAACAGAAACAACACTCAAGTTATGGGACGATGCCCTCGAAGCTGCAGATGACGGAGAATCAAGTCTCCTGGTACTGTTGGACCTCAGTGCAGCGTTTGATACAGTGGACTACAATACTCTACTCCTACTCCGCCTCACAGAAGTAGCAGGAGTCACAGATTCAGAGCTAAAATGGTTTGCATCCTTAGGAAATTGTTCTCAGACAGTGAAACTAGGAGCATTCACCTCTGAAACCCGGGCAATCTCTTGCAGAGTCCCGCAAGGATCTCCCTTGTAGCCAGTGCTCTTCAACATATACATCCGCCCACTCCTCAAAATCATCAGAATATCAGACCTCAAGACCATCATCAGCAACTAGAAAAAATGCCTCAATTTGATAGACAACTGGATGACCACTAGCTCACTCAACGAATCAAACAGAGCTTCTTATCCTACACGCAAACCAAAATTCCCAAACCAAGACCCCTTGGACACCACCCACTATCTTTGGACAGACCATCTCCCCAAAGACCAAGGCCAAGAGTCTCGGAGTCATTTTTGACTCAGAAATGTCAATGGATGCACAAATAGGATCAGTAGTCAGCGGATCTCACCATCTCCTCCGCCTGCTACGTAGACTCATCCCCTTCCTTCCCAAAGACAAAGCAGCGGTAGTTGGAACAGTCATTAATTCACGACTCGACTACGCAAACTCCCTCTACATAGGACTACCACCACAATATCAACTTGCGCGCTTACAACTCATACAAAACACGGCAGCAAGACTGATAACAGGGAAAAAACCCTGTGAATCCATCTCCCCTTCCCTGAGGAGCCTACATTGGCTAACCGTAAAGAATCGTATCACATTTAAGACCCTCTGCCTCACCTACAAATGCACCCATGGAGACGCTCCTCAATACCTTCTCGAGAAAATTAAAACACTATACACCCAATCGCAGCCTTCGATCATCTAATCAAAACCTCCTCCTCATTCCCAAATGCCGTTACAAATCAAAGGGAGAACGGAGATTCGCAGTCAAAGGACCACGGCTATAGAACTCTCTACAGACTTGCATCCGCATGGAAGACAACCATCAGGCCTTCAGGAAAAAACTCAAGACCTACCTCTTCTAAGAAGCTTGACAACACAGCACGAATCCAGCGCCTTGAGGCGATTCAGTTCGCATTGTAGCGCTATACAAATTATTCATTCATTCAGTAACATATTTCTGTTGCATATATGGTATTACTAGATAGATTTTTGCTGAATTTTCCTATTCGCTCCAGGGATGGATGGGAGCAGGATATTTGCCCTATCTCTCTGAGGAATGGAAGGAAATCCTCTGGTCTCTCTCACTCACACTCTAACTCGTATATCTTTATTCTTCATAGGGCATATACTGTAGAACCCCTGAATTTATACACAATATAGGCCTGAGATCCTCTTATACATTTCAGGTCAAACCTTAAGAGCCTTGGCCATCAGGAGAAACTATGGCCCCGCAGCGGACCCCAGAGTCTCAGGGGGGTTCTCTTCCCAGGATACTTCCCAAGATCCGGTTCCCCCTCTGAGGGGGAAAGGATTTAGAAGAGGAGGAAAATGAGGCAGATGTACAAAATGTCCCTGGAGGAGATATGGGGTCTCCTTTAAAGTAATCCATGCTACCTTAAGGATAGAGGAGAAGGAGCTCTCCCTGCACGACCGTATGTTTGCAGGTCTAGAGAGCTTAAAAAGCTGCACTTTTTCAGTTCATTCGATAGACATAAAGAATGGCTGGAGCCAGAAAATAAAACATTCTTTCCCCCCAGTCGTCTTCCAGGACAGCCCTTGAGAGATGAAGCTCCTCCACCTGGACAGGAAACACATTGCCGTCAGTTCTTTAAAAGGCGGTCCCTCAGGCAACGGGTCAGTTTTTTTGTTTCCTCAGTCGGAGGAGACATGTTGCCTGGAGAAACAGTCTTTTAGAGGAGATGGAGTGGGAGAGCATCCATCAAGGGCTGTCCAGACCAGCCGAAAATCCCCCTCACCTTAAAGGCCAGGAGGCCTTCCTCTCCGCAGGCCATGGGTTCCCTCCACATTGGTATTGAGTTCCCCGTCCCCCCCTCTCTCGGCGGCGTCAGCAGTGAGAGAGCTTGTTCTCCTCGCTGTAGGAAGTCATTACCTGGAAACCGCTGGGTGTCACTTCCGGCGGATATGATGTCATCACTGCACGCCGGAGGTTGTAGCTTTCGGTGCAGAGAGCCAAGGGGTAGGCCGTGCCGGTGTGTTTAACCACGTACCGACCGCTGCACGACTATATACGTCCTGACTTTGAGAGGGATATCTCGGTAATGGACTCGCGGAGCCATCGGCGGAGGCAAACGGGTCCTATCCGTGGCTGGGTATGGATACGAGTGAGGCTAAGATGGCCCCCACCCGTCTCCATACCATAGCAGGGCGGAAGCGACGTCAAAACGCCACTTCCGCCCATACGTCTTAGGCCCCATGCACACGAGATGCCAGTGCAAACTCTGCTGAACGCATGTTTTTAAAAGCTGAAACCGGCGTTTAGAAATGCCCATTTTGCATATCCACTTGCCACAAGTTGTGGATTGTCCACTTGCCACGTCACCTGCCACATGTTGTGGATTGTCCACTTGCCACGTCACCTGCCACAAGTTGCTTGTTCAAACCTAACAACATATGGGTCAAATTCCAATTATACTTCGGGTAATAGCAATGCTAGTGGTGTATTGGATTGGATCAAGGGCTCATTAGGGTATATAAATGGTCTATGAATCATTGCAAGCAATTACAATTGTTTTAAAATATTTTTTTAATGGTTTTTCATCATTTGCCATCATTTTTGAGATTTTTAATGTAAAAAAAAATAGGGCCCCTTTAAAAACGCTTATAAACTAAAATGCGGCTAAACGCGGTACCAGCATTTTACTGCGTTTAGCCACGTTTGGTGTCTGAAACATGGAAAACTTTTGCGTCTGAACCCATTTTTTTTTGCTTCTGGAAAAACGAGGTTAAACGCAGCTGCCTAATAACGCCAAAAAATTTGATTGTGTACATAAGATAACATTGAATGAGTTCAGGGGAAGTTGAAAAAAAAGTGTTCAACTGCCTCTGAACGTGTGTTTAACAGCGTCTCGTGTGCATGGGGCCTTAAAGGCACATTTTATTTTTATTTTTTTGTGTTACACCTCGGCCGAGTCTGTAAAACTCTCAGCCAGAGCAGCCTCCATTATCTGTTGCAGCCAGGAGAACCCTTTGGCTCAAAACCTGGCTGGGGAACACAGCCTCCAAGTTACGCTTATGTAGCGTTCCTTTTTTAGGCAAGTTTCTTTTTGGCACATGCCTAGATGAAGCCTTGGAGCATACATCCAATAGAAAAAAGACCTTTCCTGTTAAGAAAAAAATAATTTCCCCGAAAAAAAAATTCGTCCCTATAAAGGACAAACGATAACACAGGATAAAGGCAAGCCAGAAAGGGAGGCAAAAGGCAAACATGCTTTTTTACCCTCCTGACAAAAATTCCAAACCACAGTGATGCCAGCTGCCAAGTGGGAGGAAGATTGGAGGATTTCCTTCCACAGTGGAAAAAACTAACCAACCGTTTTGTCAGCGGAGTGATCAAGAAATGATATTCCGTAGATTTCATCCAAAGACCTCCAGCAAGAGGATTGATTGCTCAATTATCCAGGGACCCAGCAAAAGCTCAGGCATTACCACAACTCATAGGGGAATTAATAGACCAAAAAGTCCTAATACCAGTCCCCAAACAAGAAGAAGGAAAGGGTTTTTACTCGCACACGTTTTTGGTGCAGAAACCTTAAGGCAAATATCACTTGAGCTTCAACCTAAAGCCATTGAACAGTCCTCCAGGACAAAAAATTCAGAATGGAGTCAACCTACTTATGAATCTGCTCCAAAAAAGATTGTTTCATGGCAAAAAATAGATCTAAAGGATGCTTATCTGCACATTCCCATCATGGAAAGTGTGACAGACCTAGCCAGGACAGAGGCTTTTGGAGGAGACTGAATGCCAGCCTCTTGCCCACCGATCATGGGCATTTGGAGGAATGGTGCTCTTTGTGAGCTGTATGCCTGTGGACCCTGTAATTTGCCATATTACAAATAGTGACTGATTTATAATGTTGGGGCTCGTAAAAGATGCTGATGTCATCAACTCTGCTATTATGAGAAGGTTTTCCTGGATTTCCCCAAAGACTTCTTGGTTGTTCATTCTGAACAATAGATGGTCATTGAAAGAACTGATCACATTGACCTCTGGAGATGGACTGTTTGGTCACCTAGGCTGCCTTAAGCGCTGTGTTAATTAACATGTTAATTATGTAATTGTCTTTTAAGTTGTTGCTATAGGGGAGGGGTGAGTATCCATGAGCAGCCCTGCATCATTAGCTAACCCCTTGTGTTAAAAGTGTATAAAAAGGCTGTATTTTGTCCAATAAATCATTCAAGATTCTACAAGCTATTTTCGGCTAGACTTGTATTCAATGCAGCTATAATAATGTATATCTCTCAGATGGTCAGACTGGAGGAAGCGGTATTACTGACTGAAGCACTCAAGCGGAGTGTGGGGGATAGGATCCGTCACAGAAAGCTCCCAAAAATTTCTCTGCATAGAAATTCGGATAGGGAAAAAGTCCATCTTTCAAAGCCGAGCTTTACCCTTCGGCCTCTCCTCATCTCTGAGGATCTTTACCAAGATCCTGGCAGAAGCCCTGGCACCAACAAAAATGCAAGCTATAACAATTATTCCATACTTAGACGACTTGCTGTTCCTAGCACCAACAAAAGAGAAACTACTAAAAGATCTAATAGTTGCACAAAAGTGATTATCCCAGCTAGGATGGATCATCAACTGGGAGAAATCGAATCTCTCTCCCTCGCAAGAAATCCTGTTCCTAGGTTACACGATCAGTTCAAAAGAACAAAAAATACCCCCACAAGAAAAGGTTGATCGCATGGGACAATGGATCACATAAATACAGACAAATCTCCAATAACAATATTACAATAAGAGAAATCATGTCCGTTTTAGGACTTAAGACATCCTTCATCCCGACAGTCAAATGGGCCAGGTTTCACCAAAGACCACTCCAGTCTATCCTCCTACAAAATTTGTGGTGAAAAGACTTGGAGGACAAGGTGTAACTCGCAGAAAAAACAAAGCAAGCCCTTTGGTGGAGAAACCAAATCAATCTACAAGAGGGACTGCTGTGGACCTTCCTGATTGCATGCATATTGACTACAGATGCCAGCAGTCAGGAATGGGGGGGCCCATTTAGAGGGGCAATGGGCGCAGGGTACTTGGACTCAACTAGAGAAGCAACGCTCATCCAACTACAAGGAACTCAAAGCTGTAGCCAGAGGAATCTCAGCATTCCAAAGTCAGCTCAGATGCCAACATATACAGGTCAGATTGGACAATACCACCTCGGTTGTGTGTGTGTGTATGATATATATATGTGTGTGTGTATGATATATAGATATATCTATATCTCTAATTTCTCACAAAAGTGAGTACACCCCTCACATTTTTGTAAATATTTTATTATATCTTTTCATGTGACAACACTGAAGAAATTACACTTTGCTACAATAAAAAGTATTGTGTACAGCTTGTATAACAGCGTATATTTGCTGTCCCCTCAAAATATTTCAACACAGAGGTTACAAGGGGGTGGGGGAGGAAGTTGAAAAAAGTTCAGAGATAATGAAGTGCCAAGCCATGAAGAGCCTTGTAGGTGAACAGAATAGGGGTAATATGATCACTTGTACACAACCTAGTCGGGATTCTGGCTGCGGAATTTTGAACACATTGAAGTCGATTTATTTATTTTTTTAGTAGATTTAGGTACACCAGCGAGTAGAGCATCGCTGTAGTCATGTCGGAAGAACACAAATGTATGGATCAGTAACAAAGTCCTGCCTCCTATGATACACGTCACACTGATTCAATTTCCAGTCATTGGATCAGTGTGCCGTCTATCACAGGAGGCGGGACTTTGTTATGGAGCTGAATTGTTTGGTTGTAACAGAGGGAGATTGCTGCACTGCCTGAGGAGGATGGAGGGGGGGGGGGGGGGACTGGGGCACCCCAGGATGACACCCCTGCAATGTGCGGCACAAGGGTGGTGGACCGCCCCCTTTTCTGTGCCATTATCTGCCCCTTTTTTCTTTTGGCTGATTGCAAAAAACACCATTTTCGGGCCAATATGTTTTGGCAGCCAAAAATTTGATGCGCCTCTAGTACTTACCATGTGTTCTCTAAATAAATTATTGAGGAAAAAAAAAAAGGGGGGGGGGGGGGGTTATTGCTTTTGGCGCTTGTGGTGGGTTTTAATATAAGTGAATCGAGATAGTTTCAAAGCGTCAATGTCTGCCAAACTCTGCAGGCAGCGTTATTTTTGCCTCACCGCAACACATGGCAATGCTAACACTGCAGTGTGAAACACCTCCACCTGCTCTCTATTTTAACTGCCTATTTTCAACACCTGTGCAAAAGAGTCATTATTGAGACCTTAAGGCATAGTCAACCTTTATACAAAAAAGTAATAAATGCACCATTAATGATCAAATAAAAAGCATTTATTATGTTTTTGCATTCAAGCCTGCAGAGCGTTGCAACTGCGATGCACAGGCACCTTCAAATCTTCCCCCAGTCTGGAGAAAAAGGTGGAACTACAGAGCAGTTAGAGAGGAAGGGATCCCCTGACCCACCCTCTATAATACATGTTTCGTTGTGGCAGATTGATTATATGTAGGTTTTGTGAAAATTCCCAGTCGCACACAGCCACAGTAAGTTTGAAAATAGAATGCTGCACCCTGTTGAACCGACCAAATGTTATTCCATCTATTTCCTTTGTTGCTTGTGTGTGGTCTTTGTATATAGTTTATCTTGTATCAAAAGGTCCAATATAAAAAAAAAACAAATAAATAAATAAAACAAATGTAAATAAAATAAAAACAAAATCTAAAGCACACCAACCCCTCGTGCTCATGTGCGAAATGGTGATTGCACCACACATGTGAGGTGTCACTGTAAATGCCAGAGCAATATTTCTAGCACCAGAGTTTAGTAACACTAAACTGGTAGACTGTAAAGGTTTTTAAAACGTTGCATATAGAAATTGTTAGGTACTGTAGTTTGGTGCCATTCCACAGACATACTCGCTCATTTTAAAGCGTGACATGTTGGGTATCTATTTACTCAAAAAAATTGGATATTATATTATGTTTGGGCTCAGTAAAAATGTTTCAATTAAATTTAAAAACCGCTGCGCAAGTACTATCTATCTTATATAATTTTATTATGAGAAACTAGGCCTATTCCCAAACAAACAAGCGCTTTTGGAATAATGAAAATCAAGTTTCAATTAGCCAAGCTAATGGCAACAGTTGCTGCACAAAAAACACACTCTTTTGAAAAAAAGAAGGGTCAAGATTAAATTCAAACAAGAAACAAGCCCAAAATATGCTCCGGCTGCGCTTGTACGTATAATTATACCCATAACATGAGCAATCTATTCAACATATGTCCATTCTTTGTAGCCCGTAAACAGTTTAAATATAAAATATACAATATAAAAAGGAGTTTATGATTGAATGTTGCAGAGACAAGCCAGTCCTTTAAAATTCCTTAGGATGAAATAGCTGTCACCGAAAGATAACGCCTTCACTCGTGCACAGAGAGATGAGAAAGTCTTGAAAAAACTCTTACCAGAAAGAGATTAAACTTTGCATGTAAATCTCAAAACTGTGGAACATATATATGTTTGGGGATTCCAAGTAATTTTCTATAAAAAAAAATAAGATTTTTACTTGTAGGAGAGAAATGCCCAAATTTTGCCTGTATGGCAAGTGGTTAATGAATGTGTCTGTAGGTTTGTTTGGAAAGCTACTTGTGAAAACATTTATTTTAATATAGTGAAACTTTGAATCTTCTTACAGTTACCTGACCTCAAAGACGCAGAGGCTGTTCAGAAGTTTTTCCTTGAAGAAATTCAACTTGGAGAAGAACTACTTGCACAAGGTTGTCGTAGCACAGTTTTTGTTGTATGTTTCTAAAAAGAAGAATTTGTTTGTCTTCTTCATTATATATTAAAACCAAGGAGTTTGTTCGTTCCTATGCACTGTGATTTATATGCATTATGTTAGGTTGTGAAGAACACTTAACAGAACAGTAAGGCCCCATGCACACGAGACGCAGATGCAAACTCTGCTGAACGCATATTTTAAAAAGCAGAAACTTGCGTTTAAAAACGCGCGTTTTGCTGTGTTTTCATGCCGCGTTTAGTCGCGTTTGCGTCTATAAGCATTTGTAAAGATAACATCATATAGACCCTCCCCAAGCTCAGACAGCATGTATTATTAACTATTTCTGCCATTTTGATCAGAGTGAGCAGCAGAGAGAGCAGTTGTACACTGGCATTTGCCTCTCTTTCTGTGTTTTTTTTTTTTTTTTTTTTGGAAATGGATCCCATATTGAATATATGTCAGGAAATGCTCCTGATGTTGCTCTTGATGAGGCAGCAACGTCGTCGCAAATTTGCATGAGAGGTCCAGAATCAGCTTGTCGATATTGGACACATCGGTTGATGGCACAGTGAATGTCCGTTGGATATTTCACAAACATGTATGCATTTCACAAACGTGTGCATTAGTGAGTATATATGCTCTATGAAGTATCTAAACTAATTACGACATTTAAAACCAATTTTTCTAGTATTTTTTTTTTTTATGGTTTACCATCATATTTCTGAGTTTTCTGGTCCAAACAATTTGTGTTTCTTTAAAAAGGCTTATAAACGCAGCTAAACGCAGGTGCCTGCGTTTAGCTGCGTTTTGCGTCTGAAACGCGGAAAAGCAAAGTGTCTGAAAGCATTTTTTTGCTTCTGGAAAAACGAGGTTAAAAGCAACTGCATAAAAATGGGAAAAAACAAGACTGTGTGCATGGACACATAGGATAACATTGCATGCGTTCAGGTGCAGTTGAAAAAAGTGTTCAACTGCCTCTGAACGCGCGTTTAACAGCGTCTCGTGTGCATGAGGCCTAACAGAAAAGTTTTGCATGCAAAATACCATATGTTGCTTTTTTTTTTTTTTTTTTTTATATTCAAAAATTAGCATGCCAAGTTGTAGCCTCCTCTTAACGATCCAAAGAAACGGGGTGCTCTGTACTAAATTTCTGCAGCCCTGTGTATTTAGGCAAACATTTAGTCATAGATTGCACCTAACAGTATGTGCAGCTATAATATATTAAAATAAAGGCAGAGTTCTTGGCTGAGCTTTTAACAAAGCTTTGGGGGTTCTTTGAGTTAACCTGAACATAAAAAGGAGTACAACTTTGAACAGGAATAGATGTATAAAGCAAAAAGTTACAGCACACCTGTGCTTTGTCAATGCAGGACACAGCACCAGGTTTGCTTCAAAGCCGAGGTCTCAGCAGCACATTGTCCCTGTTTCTCTTTTCTCCCCACTCATTGCAGGTGCTATAAAAGCATTGTTGCTTGATGATTGACCCAGGAATGTTTTTTTGTGAGTGAGAGACAGCCCTGGGTACACTCAAACTGTAAATTTTACTTGCGCCTCATTCCTTGCAGCTGAATAGAGTGATGGTGTAGAGGAAGGCAAATATATGCTGGGGACATTGAAAGCTTTAAAGTGACCCTGTAGCGTTTTTTTTTTTTTTTGTTAAAGCTTTTATCCGTAAGGCACCATTCACACTTGTGCGACTTCAAAATCATGTGATTTCCAGTGCGGCTTTAAATTGCGACTTATGGTTAAGGAGCGTGCGGCCGTGATTTCCTTAACCAGTAAATCACTAGTTATGGAGAAGACGATCACTGCGTCCTTGACAACTGATGACCTCCGCTGACAGCTGATGACCCATCGGTTGTCAAGAAGGCGGTGGCCACCCACTTAGTCTTACTGGTCTCAGTATCCTTAGTCCCCGTGGTCACGGCACGGGCACTATAGAAACGTCACGATTGTGCCCTTTCTTCGGTGCGCATACGCTGATGATGTCGGCGCAAGCGTATATGGTAAATATCTTCTAAACCATACACGTTTAGAAGATCTTTCCAGTACCTACACGTAAGTCTTATTATAGGCTTACCTGTAGGGATAAGTGGTCTGTAAGGGTTTAAAACCACTCTAATGTACTATAACACGGGACTCAATAAGACAGCTTAAAACTTGTAAGTGATGTAGGGTGGAAGCGAACTCCCAGAAGGTGCGCGGGGCAATTCGGGATGACATTGCCTGCCAATCAAGTCCAAAGTAGCATCGAAGCCGCATTGTGGACACCCGAATCGTGATGCGTCGAAGCTACGATTTATATTCAACACCCCTAATATCACTGCAGGAGCATGTGGTGATGTGAGGTCAGAGGGAAGAACCAATGAGAGCGTGGGGGTGGGGGGGGGGGGGGTAATTTCTGGTGATTGAAATAAAGTTTTGGCGGTGCGGATTCCAGAAATTGGTAGGATTTACTGTCACCTTCTGCAGGTCAGCTGACTTTAAGAAAACAAAACATGATGTCACATTAATGTCACACCCAGGCTAAATCTGAGGATCTTACACATCCTATAGCTAAAGAACTTGAAGTTGAGATTAAAAAATTGAAATTAGTTGAAATGAAAAAATATTTTTTTTTTTTTTTTACGTCGGAGTGCAGTAATTTTATGTGCATGCGCTGCAACACGTGCAATTAGACGTGGATGAAGATTTTTATGCATGCACATACTTTCTGTCAGCAAGATTCTGAGTATAGACATCGATACGTTATTACGTTTGTGTGCAACTGGCCTTACTCATCACTAGAAGAATATTTAGTTTTATATGCTTTGTTCCAATTGTAACTAAAATAAATATTGTGTTTTTCTGTAACCAGGTGATTTTGAAAAGGGTGTGGATCATTTGACAAATGCTATTGCAGTTTGCGGGCAACCTCAACAGCTTCTTCAAGTTTTACAGCAGACTCTTCCACCACAAGTTTTCCAGATGCTTTTGACTAAATTACCAACTATTAGCCAGGTAATACACTCTTTACATTCCACTATGTATGACAAATATTATGTCCTTTGGGAGATGTTACATGACAGCTCTAATTTAGCAGCATTCTAGAAAAACTGAAAATTGTATCAAATGCTTACCGTAATTTTCCTTTCCTGACGCCAAACCATGGCAGCATACTAGTTAAAGAGCTCTGCCTCTTGACCACTCTTTCAGGACTAGTGAATAGCATAAAAGAGTAGTTAGCCGCCACATATGGAAACGTACAGGGTGGGGCCCGTATGCTGCCATGGTTTGACATCAGAAAAGGAAAATGTCGGTAAGTATTTGATCCATTTTTCAGTTTTCCAGATGCTAACATGGCTGCATACTAGTGATAAATAACTAGCTGTCAAGGTAGGTTCTGCTTGCCAAATCAATTATTTTTGTTGATGGGACAGAAGACTGAATAGTCCTTCTTCCAAAGGAACCTGGGTCCACTCTGTAATGCTTGAAAAGGTATGCTGGGACCACCATGATATCTCTCTAAAAATGCATTCCTTAGATGCTCTTGAATAGGCTGCCCATGAGGCTGCACCCACTCTGGTGGAGTACACAGCCACCGCTAATGGAGGCTCACGACCCCTCGCCCTATATGCACAACCAAGCCTGCTAGAGTCCAGTAGCCTCTTATCTTTGATGATTTCCAGTTGGAACCATGAAAGGCTTTTAGATGATCTGAAAGGAACAGTTTGTGGACAGATACTTTTTTTTATTTTTTTAAAGCTTATGAGAACATCAAATTCATGTGACATTCCTGTGTGATCTTCTGGAACGTTGGGTAATGCCCAGATGTCTGTTAAATGAAGGGCCGTCTCTACCTTTGGTATAAGATGATCTACAGGATGCAAAAAAAAAAGCAATACAGTGGTACCTTGGATTATGAGCATAATTATTTCCAGAAGCACTCGTATATCAAAGCGAGTTTCCCCATAGGAGTCAATGGAAACTCAGATAATTAGTTCCACAGTGACTGCTATTGTATGCAGTACCGCATCTGGCCAGAAGTGGGGGGGGGGCGCTAGATACACTCTGAGACCGCTCAGATACACTCAGACACTGACACTCGGGAACAGAGAGGGAAAGCTACTCTTTTTTTTTTTTTTTATGCTATTCACTGGTCCTGAGGGAATGATCAAGAGGTGGAGCTCTATCACTAGTATGCTGCCATGTTGGTGTCAGAAAAAAAGGATTTGAAGTGATGGCTTGAAAAGTTGACATAGAATCAGGGATCCACTATAAAGCAAGTCTTGCATAACAAAATACAGTTGCGATATAATGCAAAAAATGTGGCAGTTCACTCTGTCGCCAAAAACAATATATGTAAAAGTGTGTGTTTGCAAGTAAGCTTTAATTCATTTTTTGTTTTTACGTGGATAACTACAAGTCTCATTTTGAAATATATGCACCTTCAAACATTTCCGTAATTTTATTTTTTTTTTTTAATTTTTTTTTTTTTTTGAAGTGTAAGGCCCCCTTCACATGGCAAATAGGCATGGACAGCAGCAAGAATTTGTGGATTTTTACGAGTTGACTAACACCATTGCTCACATCTTCATTGCACAGGGTGAGGGGCCCAGAGAGCTGGACGATGTGGATAAAACGAGAATTTTTTTTATTTTTTAGCTTAGATTAAAGATCACGATCCTTGGCGTAACATCATCTTTCACATTATACAAAAAATTGGGTTAACGTCACTGTTTTTCCCAAAACATTGCTTTTAAAAGACCACTGCGCATATCAAATACAGTGAGACATAAAATATTGCAATGATCTATGATCTCTGCTATATATGTGTGTGTGTGTGTGTGTATGGGGAATCTAAGCAATTTTCTATCAAAAAATACTGACTTTAATCACTTCCAGACCAGCTCACGCAGAAATATGTCAGCACTTTAAAAAGGGATATCGTTGTTATGGCAGCAGCAATAACCCCGGTATTCTCTTCAGTGAGCAGTCCGGTTTCAAATAAAAGTGGTCTCTGTGGCGGATTCACAGTGAGATCACTTTTATCGGCAGCGGGGGAGGGTCCCCCTCCCGCCGCTCTCCAGTGTCCTTCGCCACTTACTGGAGCCGTCGGTAGTGGTGGAGGCGATTGGGTCCTCTCCCATGCTTGGTATGGAGACAATCTAAATACCATTGCAGGGTGGAAGCGATGTCAAAACTTCACTTCCTCCCATAGCGCTTAAAGCAACATTTAATTTTTTTTGTGTAAATATGAGATCTGAGGTCTTTTTGACCCCAGATCTCATATTTAAGAGGTCCTGTCATGCTTTTTTTTTTTACTATTACAAGGGATGTTTACATTCCTTGTAATAGGAATAAAAGTGACAATTTTTTTACAAGAACAGTGAAAGTAAAACAAGAAAATTTTTAATTTTTTAAACGCGCCCCGTCCCGCCGAGCTCGCGTGCAGAAGCGAAAGCATATGAAGACATGAAAACATTGTTCAAACCACACGTGAGGTATCTACTCACAGCGATCGGTAGAGCGAGAGCAATCATTTTAGACCACCTCTGTAACTCGAAACATGCAACCTGTAGAATTTTTTTAAACATCGCTTATGGAAATTTTTAACGGTAAAAGTGTCGCTATTCCTCGAGCGGGTGCAATTCTGAAGCGTTTGGTATCTATTTACTCGGGGTAACATTATCTTTCAAAATATAAAAAGAAATTGGGCTAACTTTACTGTTGTTTTATTTATTTTTAATTTAAAAGTGTATTTTTTTCCAAAAAAAAGTGTGCTTGTAAGAGCGCTGCGCAAATACGGTGTGACAAAGTATTGCAGCGACCACCATTTTATTCTGTAGGGTGTTAGAAAAATATACATAAGTGGTTAAAAGAGAAGTATGGGTTTCTGTTTCCCCCCCCCCCCCCTCCCCATCTTACTTACCTAGGTGGATGTAGCATTGGTCTGATGCTGCATCTGTCCCCCGGCGCCTCTACACTGAGAACCAAGCAATCGAACACTGCAGATCGCTCAGTTCTCACAGCTCTGTGAGCAGAAAGCTGATGACTGTCCGTCACAGCTCTCTGCTCTGCCCCCTCCTCACTCACTGGAGCCCTGGGCTGTGGAGGGGGCGGCGCAGCCGACGCAGGCTTTCTGCTTCTGTGGTTGTGATGAGGCGGAGCCTGGACCGAATTCTGTGACGTTGGCAGAGATCTGACTTCAGCCTGCTCTCTGCTAAAAACTAGTCACAGGAGTGCAAAACTAACTTCACTTCACAGAAGTGCAGCCAAACTAGCTTTGGCTGTATTTCATCTTTTAACTTGTAAGCAACAAATGTCAGAAAAAGGCTTAGTCTTTAAGTGGTTAAACTGCCCTCATTTACAGACCAAAGTTCATCCCTTTTATCTAAAAGAACAAAATGTTACTATGTTTCTTTTTTATCTCAGCTGCGCAATGTTGTGATAAACTTGGCAGACTGATTGTGCAGTAAACCATTATGGTTCGTTTGCCATTTGTCCTGTTCAGTTATAAAACACTCTTTGATTGTATACCTAATCAAGTAGCGTCGCATCCCTTAATGTGGTTGTAAACTGAAGGCCTGAAAAGTGGTACAAGTATAGGTGTCTACAGGTAGCAGTAAAGCATGGCGGAGGTTCGTGGTAAGTTTGGGGCTGTATTCATGCACATAGAACTGGGGATTTGGTCAGGATTAAAGCTAAACCACAGGGAAAAGAAAAATGCTCTTGCATCGGGGCTGCCTCCTCTGCACTTGCAAGAGTTAAATGCTTGTTTAGGACTAGGGCGCTGAGGATCGGGTAGGTAAAACTGCTTTTTGTGGCCTCCTAGACCTAAAAGAGCATTGATCCTTGCAATGTAGTGGAAGCTCTGGGCCTTTAATGTAGGGATTGACCGATGCGATACAGATATTTCGGCCACCTCTCCTGCCGATAGCTGATATTATTGGCCGATATTTTGTACATTGAAACTTTTCAATCAACCAATTTTATTCAAAAATCATGTATAAATTGAACATGTTAATGTTTATTAAAAATGTAACATTAAGGGCTTGTTCTTCATACCATACCTGCATGATGCAAGAGAAAATCACACACAGATTTCAAAACTGGCATCTGTCTGCAGTGCACCATGGTCTGATGAACGTGGTCTAAAAGTAAACAACTGGGAAAAATAGTGCTTGAAAAACAACTTCTTAACCACTTGCTTACTGGGCACTTAAACACCCTTCCTGCCCAGACCAATTTTCAGCTTTCAGTGCTCTCACACTTTGAATGACAATTACTCAGTCATGCAACTCTGTACCCAAATTAATTTTTTGTCCTTTTTTTTCCCCACAAATAGAGCTTTCTTTTTGTGGTATTTGATCACCTCTGGGTTTTAGATTTTTTGCGCTATAAATGAAAAAAGACGAAAAATGTAGAAAATAAAATTTTTTCTTAGTTTATGTGATAAAATTTAGCAAATTATTAATTTTTCTTCATAAATTTTGGCCACAATTTATATTGCTACATATCTTTGGTAAAAATAACCCAAATTAGTGGATATTATTTGGTCTTTGTGAAAGTTATAGAGTCTACAAGCGGTGGTGCGAATCGTAAAAAATCTCATTTCTTGCGACCCAAACAAGCCAGAAAAGTACAAATATCCCCCCCCCCCCCCCAAATGACCCCTTTTTTTGAAAGTAGACATTCCAAGGTATTTAGTAAGAGGCATGGTGAGGTTTTTGATGTTGTAATTTTTTTCCCCACAATTCTTTGCAAAATGAAGATTTTTTTTTTTTTCCCCCACAAAATGTTAATTGTAATAGGTTATTTCTCTCACATGGCATGTGTATACCACAAATGACACCCCAAAATACATTCTGCTACTCCTCCTGAGTATTGATACCACATGTGTGGGACTTTTACACAGCCTGGCCACTTACAGAGCCCCAATATTGAAATGGCACCATCAGGCGTTCTACAAGCATAAATGACACTTCTCATCTCATTTCTCAACCACCTATTACACTTTTGAAGGCCATGGAGCACTAGGACAATGGAAACTCCCACAAAGTTACCCCATTTTGGAAAGCTAACACCCCAACGTATAATCTATGAGGCATAATGAGTCTTTTGAACGGTTCATTTTTTTCCAGAAGTTTTGGGAAAATGTGGAAAAAAAAATGAAAACGCATTTTTTTTTTTTACGCTAAGTTCATTTATAAGATATTTCCAACACCTAGCATGTACATAGCAAAAATTACACCCCAAAATACATTCTGCTACTCGTCCGGAGTATGGCGATACCCCATCTGTCAGACTTTTCCACAGCCTGGCCACATACAGAGGCCCAACATCCATGTAGCACCATCAGGTGTTCTAAAGGTATAAATTACACATTTCATTTCCTGAGTACCTATCACATTTTTGAAGGCCCTGGAGCACCAGGACAATAGAATTACCCACAAAGTGACCCCATTTTGGAAAGAAATCACCCCAATGTATATTCTATGAGGCATAATGAGTCTTTTGAGCATCTAATTTTTTTCCACAAGTTTTTGGAAAATGTGGAAAGAAAATTAAAACCAATTTTTTTCTTACAAAGTTGTCAATTTAGATCTTTATAACACATAGCATGTACATAGCCAAAATTACACCCCAAAATACATTCTGCTACTCGTCCTGAGTATGGCGATACCCCATGTGTCAGACTTTTCCACTACCTGGCCACATACAGAAGCCCAACATGCAAGTAGCACCTTTAGGCTTCTAACACATAGCATGTATACACCAAGAATTGCACCCCAAAATACATTCTGCTGAGAAAAGGGTAAAAAAGGCTCACCTGTGGTTTTAGCAGGCAGGAATACCATTCCAGAGCAGTCAAAGCATTTGTCTAGACAGCCAAAGGAAATGTCCAGGAATTGTCCAGGCAGCAGACAGATATGGAAAAGTATGAACATGGTTCAGTACAGTCCAAGGTTTAGAAGGCAGTTCAGGTAACAGGCATAGGCATGGCCAGTTCAGGTGGCAGGCAAAGGCATGGCCAGTTCAGGTGGCAGGCAAAGGCATGGCCAGTTCAGGTGGCAGGCAAAGGCATGGCCAGTTCAGGTGGCAGGCAAAGGCATGGCCAGTTCAGGTGGCAGGCAAAGGCATGGCCAGTTCAGGTGGCAGGCAAAGGCATGGCCAGTTCAGGTGGCAGGCAAAGGCATGGCCAGTTCAGGTGGCAGGCAAAGGCATGGCCAGTTCAGGTGGCAGGCAAAGGCATGGCCAGTTCAGGTGGCAGGCAAAGGCATGGCCAGTTCAGGTGGCAGGCAAAGGCATGGCCAGTTCAGGTGGCAGGCAAAGGCATGGCCAGTTCAGGTGGCAGGCAAAGGCATGGCCAGTTCAGGTGGCAGGCAAAGGCATGGCCAGTTCAGGTGGCAGGCAAAGGCATGGCCAGTTCAGGTGGCAGGCAAAGGCATGGCCAGTTCAGGTGGCAGGCAAAGGCATGGCCAGTTCAGGTGGCAGGCAAAGGCATGGCCAGTTCAGGTGGCAGGCAAAGGCATGGCCAGTTCAGGTGGCAGGCAAAGGCATGGCCAGTTCAGGTGGCAGGCAAAGGCATGGCCAGTTCAGGTGGCAGGCAAAGGCATGGCCAGTTCAGGTGGCAGGCAAAGGCATGGCCAGTTCAGGTGGCAGGCAAAGGCATGGCCAGTTCAGGTGGCAGGCAAAGGCATGGCCAGTTCAGGTGGCAGGCAAAGGCATGGCCAGTTCAGGTGGCAGGCAAAGGCATGGCCAGTTCAGGTGGCAGGCAAAGGCATGGCCAGTTCAGGTGGCAGGCAAAGGCATGGCCAGTTCAGGTGGCAGGCAAAGGCATGGCCAGTTCAGGTGGCAGGCAAAGGCATGGCCAGTTCAGGTGGCAGGCAAAGGCATGGCCAGTTCAGGTGGCAGGCAAAGGCATGGCCAGTTCAGGTGGCAGGCAAAGGCATGGCCAGTTTAGGTGGCAGGCAAAGGCATGGCCAGTTTAGGTGGCAGGCAAAGGCATGGCCAGTTTAGGTGGCAGGCAAAGGCATGGCCAGTTCAGATAGCAGCAGGTGGCACTTTGTACATTAGGCCTTGGTCAGGTAAGACCTGAGGACAGGGGTAGAGGCTTCTTCCCACCCAAATCTCTACTAAGCCTCTGAGTCTCCAGACCCTAATCCGAGAAAACAAAACCTGGAGAAAAATGTTTTCTCCACTCGGAAAACTTTTTCTGGAGCCCCTCACATGTGAGACCCCTGTGCTGTACAGTGGCAGGGCAAATGATCAGTTCAGGAGGCAGGCAAAAAGCATGGTCATTTAACAGGCCGAGGTCAATTCACGTTGAAGGCAGAAAGATGTTTGGCAGAGGCATAGTCGTTAACAGTCAGGGTCATTCACAGAAATGGCAGAAAGTGGAAACTGGAAACAAATCCTCTTCACTTTACTAATAGTGCAGTGAAGTATGATTGCTTCGAAAGCAGGTTCCAATACAGAGGCCTGGATGGGAGGGACAGTCGGGACAGTAGTATCGGGTGTCACGGCGATTTCCTTTACTTGCGCACACACACAACATTTATTTGGGGGTTTGCGACCTGTTTGGCTAGGAGGGAGAAGTTCAGGAAAGTGCCTTTTCATGGAGTCTGGCTACTGCATCAGAGCGAATCAGTTGAGTGGGTTGGCCATGGGGATAGATGAGGGCTGTGATGACGTTGTCTTGAAATTTTAGATAGGTCAGGGAACTTTGGGTGCACTTAGAAAAAATGATATAGGAATTAAACATGGCTAGTTGTATCAAATAAATGGTGACTTTTTTGTACCAGAACAGTGATCTCCTGGTGGCCAAGTAGGGCTGCATCATCTGGTCGTTCATATCCACCCCCCACATGTATAGGTTATACTCGTGGATACATTTTGGCTTCTGGATGGGGCCTTTTCTTCTCTGCAGTTCCACCAAGGTGTCGTGTATTGTGGAAAGGATGTAGACGTCTTTTTTTTGTCTCTCCACTTCAGCGCTAGTACCTCTTCTTCAGTCCGCATACTGGCCTTTTTACCCGGCTTCAATTTCTGTTTAGGCCGATTATATATTCTACATATTTGTGGGGGAAAAAAATTACGATAGGCCTATATTGATTTGTGTAAGTTATCGCGTCTAAAAACTATGGGATAGATTTGGGGAACTTATTTTTTATTTTTTTATTAGTAATGGCGGATCTCCAATTTTTTGTTGGAACTGTGACATTATGGCAGACCAATCTGACCCCAAATTACACTTTTTGGGGACTAGTGACATTATTACATTGATCAGTGCTATAAAAATGCACTGATCAATTTAAAAATGGCACTAGCAGGCAAGGGGTTAACTGTTACCTAGGTGTGTTCCAACTGTAGGGGAATGGGCTGCCTGGGACATGACAGATCACTGTTCCAGATGAATGGAAACATTAGATCTGTCATGTCATCTGTCAGAATGGGGATCCGCCTTGTTTACAAAGGCAGATACCCATTCTGCATCTGTACTAGGCGATCGTGGGTCGCCGGCGTACATCGAGTCTGCCCAACCTGCTGCCCGCAACTGCGCCTGCACGAGCTGACATATAATGATGGCGATTCGCCCAGTTGAGTCAACCTGCCACAGTACAGCTGCGACGGCTGGTCTTAAAGTGGTTAAACTTCTCCAACTTTATTCCTGACCTGTCTGGTGTGTTCTTCATGATGCTGTTTGTTCACTATGGTTCTCTAACAAACCTCTGAGGGCTTCACAGAACAGCTGTATTTATACGGAGATTAAATTACACACATGTGGACTCTATTTACTAATTAGGTGACTTCTGAAGGCAATTAGTTCCACTAGATTTTAGTTAGGGGTATTAGAGGGGGTTGAATACAAATGCACGCTACACTTTTCAGATGTTTTTTTTTTTTTTTTTTCAGATATTTTACTTGTGGAAAACCATATACCTCATACCTTATACCTTTTCCTTCCACTTCACAATTATGTGCCACTTTTGTATTGGTATATCACTTACAATCACAATAAAATACATTTACGTTTTTGGTTGTAACATGACAAAATGTGGAAAATTTAAGGGGTATGAATACTTTTTTTTTTTCAAGACATACAGCAGCCAATTCAGCTGTTGGAGAACATACCCGGTCCATGTCTTATTCAGGCAAAATTCCGTATGGGTACGACCTTCCCCTTTTTGCCCACTGCTCGTGGCCGTAGATCGCTGGGCCACACGAGCGCCAGGACTGTGTGTGTGTGTGTGTGTGTGTGTGTGTGTGTGTGTGTGTGTGTGTGTGTGTGTGTGTACACACACAAATCCCTGTGCTGTCAGAGGAGTGGAGACATACCGTTTGTTCCTAGTAAGTAGGAACAGCAATACGTCTCCTCTCCCACTCAGTTCTATCCCCATACAGTTAGAACACACATTTAACCCCTTAATCGCCCCCTAGTGTTAACCCCTTCCCTGCCAGTGACATTTACACAGTAATCAGTGCATTTTTATAGCACTGATCGTTGTATAATTGTCAATGGTGCCAAAAATGTGTCAAAAGTGTAAAAATCGCAGATCGCCACCATTACTAGTAAAAAATTACATAAATCTTTCCCATAGTTTGTAGACGCTATAACAAACCAGTCAATGTACGCTTATTGCGATATTTTTGGTAAAAAAAAAAAAAAAAAAGAAGAATATATATCGGCCTAAACTGAAATTTATTTAGATTTTTTTCAAAATTGGCGCTTTCTTTTTTTTGTGTAGCGCAAAAAATATAAACCGCAGAGGTGATCATATACCACCAAAAGACAGCTCTGTTTGTGGGGAAAAAAAGGATGCAGATTTTTGTTTTGGGTACAGCATTGCATGACCGAGCAATTGTCGGTTACAGTGACGCAGTGCCAAATTGTAAAAAATGCTCTGGCCAGGAAGGGGGTAAAATGTAAAATGTTCCGTGGTTAAAGTGTAAGTTTACCTTTTGCAGAACATTTGTAGGGTGAACTTACACTGGACCCCCAATTCCACTGACCTGGAGTCCGGCGATCCCTTGCACTGTTTTTTTTTTTTTTTAAGCACTGATCACTGTATTGGTATCGCTGGTCCCCACAAAGTATCACTTTAGTTTCAGATTTGTATGTCGCAGTCCTGCTAAAAATTGCTGATTGCCACCATTACTAGTAAAAACAAAAAAAAAAAAACATAAATATTTTCCATAGTTTGCAGACGCTATAACTTTTGCGCAAACCAATATACGCTTTTATTTTGACTTTATTTTTTATTTTTATTTTTTACCAAAAACATGTAGCAGGATGCATACATTTGGATTTTTTACTTTAAAAAAAAAATACAGTGCCTTGCAAAAGTATTCACCCCCCTTGGCAATTTTCGTGTTTTTTTTTTTTTTTGTTGTTGCCTCACAACCTGGAGTTGACATGGATTTTTTGAGGATTTGCATCATTTTATTTACAGAACATCCCCACAACTTTGAAGATTTTTTTTTTATTGTGAAGCAAACAACAAATAGGACAAAATAACAGAAAAAGTAAATGTGTATAACTATTCACCGCCCTAAAGTCAATACTTTGTAGAGCCACCTTTTGCGGGTATCACAGCTCCAAGTCGCTTTGAATAAGTCTCTGAGATTGCCACATCTTACCACTGGGATTTTTGCCCATTCCTCCTTGCAAAACTGCTCCAGCTCCTTTAAGTTGGATGGTTTGTGCTTGTGAACAGCAATCTTTAAGTCTGACCACATATTTTCTATTGGATTGAGGTCTGGGCTTTGACTAACACATTTACATATTTCCCCTTAAACCACTCAAGTGTTGCTTTAGCAGTGTGTTTGGGGTCATTGTCCTGCTGGAAGATGAACTGCCATCCTAGCCTCATATCACACACACAGTGTTACAGGTTTTGCTCAAGTATTTAGCACCATCTATCTTTCCCTCAACTCTGACCAGTTTCCCAGTCTCGACTGCTGAAAAACATCCCCACAGCATGATGGTGTTCTTTGGGTGATGTGTTGGGTTTGCGCCAGACATAGCGTTTTTCTTTGGCCATAAAGTTACATTTTAGTCTCATCAGACCAGAGTACCTTCCTCCATACATTTTGTGAGTCTCCCACATGCCTTTTCACAAACTCAATACGTGCCATTTTGTTTTTTGCTGGAAAGTAATGGCTTTTTTCTGGCCACTCTGCCATAAAGCCCAACTCTATGGAGTGTACTGCTTATTGTCGTCCTTTGTACAGATACTCCAGTCTCTGCTGTGGAACTCTGCAACTCATCCAGGGTTAGCTTAGGTCTCTGTGCTGCCTCTCTTGGCAGGTTTGCTGTTGTGCCATGTTCTTTCCATTTGGTTATGATAGATTTGATGGTGCTCCTAGGGATCATCAAAGATTTGGATATTTTTTTTTTTTTTTTTTTTTTTTTTATAACCTAACCCTGACTTCTCAACAACATTGTCCCTTACTTGTTTGGAGAGTTCCTTGGTCTTCATGGCAGTGTTTGGTTAGTGGTGCCTCTTGCTTAGGTGTTACAGCCTCTGGGGCCTTTCAAAAATGTATATGTAATAACAGATCATGTGACACTTAGATTGCACACAGGTGGACATCATTTCACTAATTATGTGACTTCTGAAGGTAATCGGTTGCACCAGAGCTTTTTATGGGCTTTATAACAAAGGGGGTGAATACATACTCGCATGCCAATTATCATTTTTGTATTTCTGAAAAATAGTTTAATGTATATATTTTTCCAATTTTACTTCACCAACTTAGACTATTGTGTTCTGATCCATCACATATAATTCAGATTAAAAAACATTGAACTAAAGGCTGTAATGTAACAAAATAGGTAAAAAGCCAAGGGGGTGGTGAATACCTTTGCAGGGCACTGTATGTAATGCAATGTAATCTATTTTTCATGAAATCCTTTCTTACTGGGTTTCTCTTTCTCCTTTAACCACATGCCGACCGCGCTATAGTCGAAAGACGGCCACAGTGCGGTCGGCTTGTTCTAAGTGGACGTCCTACGGACGTCCTCCCAGAAACATGCTCCCGCCCGCCCCCCCCTGGGGCGCGCACTCGGGAACATCCGTGACCGCCGGGTCCCGAGGACCCGGCACATCACGGATCACGGTAAACAGCCGCTGATAGCGGCTGTTTACCACGTGATCGCTCCATCAAATGACGGAGCGATCACATGTACACAAACCGGCGTCCGGTCATGACGCCAGTTCCTCCCTCCCCTCTCTGTACCGATCGGTACAGAGAGGGGAGAAGCGGAAAGGGGGAGAGACGGGGACCAGCGCTGTGGGCTGGATGTGTAGTGCCCACAGCGCTGGCCAATACACTGCCACCGCTGTGCAACGCTCTGCCACCGCTGTGCAACGCTCTGCCACCGCTGTGCAACGCTCTGCCACCGCTGTGCAACGCTCTGCCACCACTGTGCAACGCTCTGCCACCACTGTGCAACGCTCTGCCACCACTGTGCAACGCTCTGCCACCACTGTGCAACACTGTAATACTCTGCCAATACTCTGCCAATACTCTGCAATAATTTTTAATAGAAACAAAGAATTTTTTTTTTTTTTTTACCGAATTTTCTGTATTTTTTGATTTATAGCGCAAAAAATAAAAAACCCAGCAGTGATTAAATACCACCAAAAGAAAACTCTATTTGTGTGAAAAAAAGGACACAAAATTAATTTGGGTACAGTGTTGCATGACTAATTGTCATTCAAAGTGTGAGAGCACCGAAAGCTGAAAATTGGTCTGGTTAGGAAGGGGGTTTAACTGCCCAGTGGGTATGTGGTTAAAAAGCCTTATATGAGATCCTGAAATCTGTTTCCCCTTTTTTGTATGCAACAAGCAGTACAAGTTTACCATCATGTGCACTGCTCTAACCACTTCAGCCCCAGACCATTTGCCCAAAGACCAGAGCACTTTTTGCGATTCGGCACTGCGTTGCTTTAACTGACAATTGCGCAGTCGTGCTTCGTAGCCCCCAAACAAAATTTACGTCCTTTTTTTCCCCCCACAAATAGAGCTATTCTTTTGGTGGTATTTGATCATTTGATTTTTTCCCCCCTCAGTTTATGCCGATACATATTCTACATATTTTTGGTAAAAAAAACACTCAATAAGCGTATATCTTGATTGCTTTGCGCAAAAGTTATAGCGTCTACAAAATAGGGGATAGGTTCATGCCATTTTTATTAATATTTTTTTTACTAATCATGGCAGCGATCAGCGTTTTTTTATTTTTTTTTTTATTGTGACTGCGACATGGCGGACACGTCGGACAATTTTTGGGACCATTGGCATTAATAAAGCGATCAGTGCGATTAACCAATTCCCTACCGCTGTATAGTAATATGACGCCCGCAGGAACCCTTCGTCCCTCCGGACGGGCGTCATATGACGTCCTGGGATTCCCTGCATTGTGGAGAGCGCGCGCCGCATCAATTGGGACCCGATGCGCGTGGCCGGCGGCCGCAATGTCTGCCGGGCACCCGCGACAGAGCAGGGACGTGGATCTGTGTGTGTGTAAAGACACAGATCCAGGGCCGATCCTAGGGTCACAGACGCCTGGGTGCAGAAAAATTTCTGGCGCCCCCACATGGGCGTGGTTATCTTGCTAACTCCTCCCCTTTACAAATGTTTCTATGGCAACGACTTACAGAGATGCTCCCCTAAGGAGTCTTCGTTATCCTGGGATCCTCCCACAATCTGTTAACAATAAACAAAATACAGGAAGAGAAGCAGGAGTATGCTAATGGGACCTGGAGGGGGGGTCTCTCTAATGGGCACAGAGAGGGCCTCTGTTAGAGTCTGTTAGGCCCCTTTCACACTGGGGCAGTTTTTTCAGGCGGTACAGCGCTAAAAATAGCGCCTGTACACCGCCTGAAAAAACCGGCCCCATTCACTCCAGTGTGAAAGCCGGCGGGCTTTCACACTGGAGCGGTGCGCTAGCAGAACGGTAAAAAAAGTCCTGCTAGCAGCATCTTTGGAGCGGTATAGGAGCGGTGTATTCACCGCTCCTATACCGCTCCTACCCATTGATTTTCAATGGGATACCGGGATTTTAACCCTTTTTCGGCCGCTCGCGGGGGGTAAAATCGCACCGCGAGCGGCCGAATACCGCGGCTAAAACGACGGTAAAGCAGCGATAAATATAGCGCTGCTTTACCGTCGCCGCGGCTCCCCGCCCCAGTGTGAAAGGGGCCTTAGAAAGAGCCCCCAGACATAGTACAGGAGATGGTCAGAGACTGTGGAAACGATACAAGAGATCAATGCAGCCTCATCAGTGCCCATAGAATGTAGCCTACTAGTGCCCACCAATTGCAGTCTACCAGTGCCCTTAGATGGTTCACACAGAGCAGCGATCTCCTGCTGTCACGGAGCTTGGTTTTAAACTCACGGGCTCCTATGATACAAATCACACTGATTCAATTTCACGGCATTGGATCAGTGTTCCGCTTATTACAAGAGCCTGGTCTAGGAGGCGGAACTTTTTACAGCACTGCCGGCCATTTCGGAAGCTCAGTGCGGTATGTGTGACCAGGGCTGGTGCAAGGATTTTTGTCTACACAGACAAAGGTGTATTTTGGTGCCCCCCCACTGTACTCCCTTCCACAATGAAATTCCCCTTTACATCAAAGTTCCCAACATTTTCGCCTTACAATCAAGGTTCTCAGTGCCCCTCTTAAATCAGAGTCAGCAGAGATCGCAGTAAAGGGCCAATAACGGCAGCCCTTTCCCATGTGATCAGCTGTATTCAATCACCCCATCAATGCCGCCTCATCAATGTCACCTATCAGGGCCCATCAGTGCAGCCACATCAGTGAAGGAGAAAAATTACTTATTTGCTAAATTTTATAATAGAAACCAAGAAACTTTTTTTTTTTTTTAAAACATTCAGGTTTTTTTCATTCGTTTTGCAAAAAAAGCGGTGATCAAATACCACCAAAAGAAAGCTCCATTTGTGTGAAAAAAAAATGTATAACAATTTCATTTGGGTACAGTGTTGCAATTGTCAGTCAAAGTGTGACAGCACTGAAATCTGAAAATTGGCCTGTGCAGTAAGGGGGTGTAAGTGCCTGATATTGAAGTGGTTAATACATGTACTTTCCCCAGTCCTAGCACAATCAATAATATGCATAAAACATACATTTCATACAAAAAATCCAATAAATTTGTGCAGATCCACTGCAAGCTGTTTGTCTTGGTGACGGTACACTGAAGTCAATGCAGAGCACCTACCATTTGCTTACCACAAAACATGACATCTTAAACTTATGAGGTGACATGCGTTTGTTATCTGCTGTCATCACGGGTGAGGGGGGCCAGTGTCACGGGTGAGGGGGGCCAGTGTCACGGGTGAGGGGGGCCAGTGTCACGGGTGAGGGGGGCCAGTGTCACGGGTGAGGGGGCCAGTGTCACGGGTAGGGGGGGCCAGTGTCACGGGTAGGGGGGCCAGTGTCACGGGTAGGGGGGGGCTTTGGGGCAGTGTCCGGTTTACCTTACTTGAGAAGTCCAAGCAGCAGGCACTGTACATCATGCTTCCCTGTGATATCTGCAGGATGTCCCTCCAGCCAGCAGAGTTCACTCTGAGTGTCAGTGTATACAATGGAGGGGGAGGGGCCTCTGACCCGAGCAATATTCAGAGTGTGCAAGCAGAGGGACAAACTTGTGCACTGAATCTGGTGTCTGCTCGGGTCAGAGGCCCCTCCCCTCTCCATTGTATTGCACTGACACTCGGGGAGTGAACTCTGCTGGCTGGAGGGACATTACAGAGCTGCCGATCCCACCCGCCCCTCCCCTATGTAGTTAGAAATGGCAGCCAGCCCAGAGGTACGGGGGGAGGTGCGGGGGACATGGGTGTCCCCCCCCCCCCCCCCCACACTGGCGGAATGCCAGGGCGCAAGTGCGACCCTGGTAATTCTGCCACTGGAAACGACGGCTGAAGTTCATATTGGGGGGGGGGGGTCTGTGCTGCCTGTTATGGTGCGCTTTGTGCCTGTACCTGTGCTGCTGTCTGCTGAGCTAGATAAGAGCGGGGGCGGCGGCAGTGAGAATTTTCTTCAGGGACTGTCTGTCACTCCCGGCTTCAGTGCCCCTCTGGCACCCGAGCAGCTGCCTTGCGCTAGCCCCGTTTATGTGAGTGTGACACAAGGAGAGGAGAGAGGGGAGCAGTCTGACACTTCGGCGCCCCACCCTCTGCAGCGCCGGGGTGTGGAGCACCCCGCGCACCCGCCCAGGATCGACCCTGCACAGATCCACGTCCTGTCAGGGGAGAGGAGTCTGATCCGTGTGTTCCCATTACAGAGGAACACTAATCGGTCTCCTCCCCTTGTGAGTCCTCTCCCCCTACAGTTAGAATCACTCCCTAGGACATACAGCTAACCCCTTGATCACCCCCTCGTGTTAACCCCTTTCTTGCCAGTCACATTTATACAGTAATCAATGCATTTTATAGCACTGATCGCTGTATAAATGTCACTGGTCCCAAAATAGTGTCAAATGTGTCCGATATATCCACCGCAATATCGCAGTCACAATAAAAATCGCAGATTGCCGCCATTACTAGTAAAAAAATAATAATAATAAAAAATGCCATAATTCTATCCCCTATTTTGTAGACGCTATAACTTTTGCACAATCCAATCAATATACGCTTCTTGCCAAAAATATGTAGAATACATATCGGCCTAAACTGAGGAAAAAAATAGTTTTTTTTTTTAATTGTTATTTTAAAAAAAAATTGGAATATTTATTAGCAAAAAGTAATAATAAATATTGTGTTTTTTGTTGTGTTTAATTTGTCTTCTTTTGTTTATAGCGCAAAAAAATTAAAACACAGAGGTGATCAAATACCACCAAAAGGAAACTCTATTTGTGGGGGGAAAAAAAAGATCAAACTTAATTCTGGTACAGTGTTGCATGACTGCACAATCCTCATTCAAATTGTGACAGCGCTGAAAGCTGAAAATTGGCCTGGGCAGGAAGGGGGTGAAAATGCCCAGTATGGAAGTGGTTAAAAATGCATTGATTACAGTAAAAATGTCACTGGCAGTGAAGGGGTTAACACTATGGGGGCAGTGAAGGGGTTAATGTGTGTCCTAGTTTGTGTTCTAACTGAAGGGGGATGGAGACTGTGCAGGGAAACTAACAGATTGCTGTTCATACTCTGTATGAACAGATAATCTGTCAGTTCTCCCCTCAGAGAACCGGAAACTGTGTTTACACACACAGTTCTGGGCTCTCCGTGTGCCCCGAGCGATGGCGGGAGCCTGGCAGTGTTTGAGACAGCCGGGCACTCGCATCGGCTTGGGGAGCAAGCGGGGGATGCGCACATCTCCGGTGGTGCACACGCGCCCCCTAGTGGCCACTGCGAATTTGGAGGAGGCTGACTGCTCCAGTTTTTCATGAAAAATGCTGACTATAGGGGGAACTGCAGTCTTATTAACACAATAATTACTCTGGTCTGGAAACCTGCTTTTTATGGCTTTTTAGGATGAGTAAAATTTGTTTATATTTTTTTGATTAAACTTCTTGATAAGGTGGTTGCTATTTCTTTTGTTTTGTAATAAATAGGCAGATTTTGTGTATTCATTAGCAGTAGTTGAATATCTTAATACTGAATAATAACTTTATAAACGAAGGGGGGTAATGGACTAGGGATTATAGCGGTGCAAAAATAATATAGAATAGTCGGGGTTGACTCACAGTTCAATGCTCAAGAAACTGTCCAATGTTTATCAACAATTTTTTCCTTTTTCTATGTAATTGTCTATATGATTGTATTTATATGTAATAAAATTATTTTGTACTAAAAAATAAAGTTTCTTGAGCATTGAACTGTGAGTCAACCCCGACTATTCTATATTATTTTTGTACCGCTATAATCCCTAGTCCATTACCCCCCTTCGGTTATACTCTAATACCAAGAGATGAGGTGCTGTATAACTTAGCGGATCCTCTCTGTCCTTTTTATACACTGAATAATAACTGTCTACCTTCAGTTGGACACTTCTGTTCTAAGCATTGCTAATATTTCCTATGGTGGTGCCAAGAGATTTCTTGACATTTTTGCAAGACTCAGTGACTGCTGCTCTATATTAATACTGCCTTGCCTTTCCCAGGAAAGTACAATTATTTTTGCATTCCTTTGTAACATGTATCTGAAACTCAAGTTTTTCATTGGTTTCCCATTGTTTTGTCTTTCAGAGAATTGGAAATGCTCAGAATCTAACTGAAGATGATGTTGAATAAAATGGAACAAAGTCATGTTGCTTCAGCACACCTGATCTGTGACATTCAAATGTTATTGAATATTCTACTGTTAAACACAAGCATTTTTCTGTCCTGTTAATACATCTTTGTTAACAGTAAATTAATGTACAAGAAATAAACATGACATTCAAACACTTTTTTGTTGTTATTAAAGTATTATAATGTCTTATTGAATTTTTAGCAGGTGACACACCATGGAACCTTTTTATCAAGTTTACATTGGCATCATCCCATAAATATATTGGTAAATTGGAAAATATATAGAATGTTAGGACTTTAAATATGCCAAATGAGAACACAATATAAATTATATATGTTTTTTTATTGTACAAATATAAAAATGGACAATATTTTATACTTTAAAACACTTTCGTACAAAAGAACCTTCCAGCTATACAGAGCTACATTGATATTATGTATACATGCATTTGTAAGTGGTCTACGTATTTCGCGGGATCCCCTGATTCTTCTTGACCGTAAATGCGTTATACATAAGGCTCTTACTATAAATAAAAAGGAAAAAACTATAAATCATTCAATATAGACAACAACATGTACTCTATATACAAAGCATAATTAAAAATTCAAACTACCCTAAGTGATTGCAGAAAGAGGAAAGTAGGGAGAAGAAAAACGTTTAACCTCTGTGTTTTAGATGGATAATAGAATTGCAGTGAATTATATGTATACCAAACGAAATAATCAATTACCTATAAGCCAAAAAGGTTTATTATGAGGGATATTCGTCACTAATACAGTAGAAAGGAACAGAGTGTCCGTCTTTTAAGATTTATTTTTTATTTATTTTTTGCCTTCTGGGCATGGGATAGAGTCCAGACCTAAAAAACCCACATAGCATAATAAAAGTAA